>PVJI01015881.1:0-39854 GCA_004026765.1 Micronycteris hirsuta
ACTTAGATCTAAAAAGCTGACAACATAAAAATGATGATTCATTTACTTCCAGTTCACCTAGGGTTTACAAACTCTCCAACACTCCTGTCAAAATCTCCTACCATCCGAATGTTCCTTTTCGCTGTCCTGAGAAGAGATACATATCCTCCTAGCTCCTCTGCCTTTCTTGCCCTGTGTTATAAAATCCCACTTCCCATCGCTGGGGTGGCTCACTCTGCTCCCCACAGCTTTCCCTGGCCTGCTTGCCCCTGATGTTTTCTCCTAGGAATATTTGTTGGAAGGCTGAGGAGATGGAGTGCTGGGTTCTAGGCTAACAGCCTAAGGAAGGCAGTAGTCTATGAGTTTCTCACGGGCTGGAACCAAATCTTTTTCAACCCTGTGTTTCCCAGTCACTGTGCAGCAATTAGTCATTAAAGTTGATTTTGTTTTCTTTTGTTTTGTTTTTGCATGACTTGAGTCACTGGATGAAGATAAGGATAAAAAATGTTGTCTTTTCTCAGTGACGGACCACCATCATAGCGTGGGTCCTAGGCGTTCATGATCAGGGAGTCAGATCCCTGGTGAGAAGAGCCGAACTGTTCTCCTCCCCATTCCCCTCCTCCAGTCTGGCTATCCACCAAGGTTGCTCCCCAGTCTAGCCATTTGATTGGCCTCGGGGACTGCCAAGAAGGGTGGAGGCTGAATACTCCCAAACTGCCTAACTACTCTTTGCTCAACAGTCTCTCAGAATGGCTAGGTGACACCAAGAAGCTACCCTGAGTCACTAGATACACCAGCCATTTCCAAACTACCCTCCTTCCAAAAAGCTCTCATTTAGATGAATGAAGCAATTTATCAGCAAGATAGGAGAGACAGAAAGAAACATGAGCTAAAGAGCGCTGCTTCAGCTCTTTCGGGGAGGTCCGGTCTGCACACCAGTAGCCAGCCTTGTCAAGTGGCACCACACTTATGTGGGTAGGCTGCTATCCTGCACTGGAAAGTACTGGAAGTTGTTTTGGCCCACAGCCATTCATTACCAGGAAGAAAAATCACCTTCCTATTTGAAGCTCTTTTTTTCATCATGGCCCATTGGCCATGACTGATGTTGCTCTAGTAAAGCAGTTAAAACTGCTTAACCTCAGAGAGCCTTATACAGCCTATAAAAAGTGCTAGCTATAGTTGAGATCAAATCCAGAGGAGGCAGAACTGAGACGGGACAATAAGTGCCTTACTCGAATTTCCCTTCGCCACCTTTCCAATAGCTAAAAATAGAAGATTCTACTCTCAAGATAGTGTTTTCAGAATTCTCAGTACAAAAACGCCCAGGAAAGCAGAACAGTGCTCTTACACACTCTAAATATTGCACAGCCCCGTGACACCAACACACCGTTTTAGAACCATACAAAAGGAGGAGGATGTGGATTTTATTTCCCTCACCAATGATAAAGATTTTATATTTCACTTCCTATGAAAATATTTCTTTAAAAAAATCTTATTGTATCATTTTACACTTCAGTCTCTTTTTCAATACTGTTCCAATCATTCTTTAAATAATTAGAATATGCTTTACTAGTTCCCTTAGCTACTATATTCTTTTTACAATCAATTTTTTATACAAAGCATTCTGTGATTTTTCTCTTGAGGTAACAGCTTGCACTACAACAGCCACGATTTCTCTCAACATATTGGAACTTCATGTGAAGATGGAGCCAACAGGAGGAGGAGGACTCTCTACAGTTTATTGACACCTAGCACATTAGCCATCATTTATAAGATGGCTACCTGGCATCTCCCATTACTCCTCTTTCCACGCAATTGCAATAATAGTGGCATGTATAAGGGAAAAGACTTAAAGGGCAGTTACTTAAAAATTAGCCTCAGATGCATGAAGTAAACAATTTTAAAAACCCATAAATAGACAGCTAGTTAATAGTTATTACATTCAATAATTTCATGTGATATGCATGATGGTTTTGACCTCCAAAATAATTTAGCGCCTTGAGCTGAGATTAAATGCAGAACATTAATTTTTCCCTCTGGTTGTCAAGCCAACCAAGAGATCCGTCAAATCTATTTAAATAAAGCCTGCATCATGTAATAATATTAAAGGGAATAAAATATTAATATGAGCCTGTGGTAGAACATTGGCCAAAAGAACTGCAGTGAGGTGCCTTTAATTTATTACCCTGACAATCTGTCTTGGTACTGAAACTAGGAGTTAAAGCACCATCTGAGAATTATGTTTCATGGCTAGAAGAAGGGCCCATTTAGGGAAGGTTACAGGTCCTCCAAATGCTGAGAACTTTTAGTATCTCCAAATGAAGAAAGTCAGGAGTTCATTTTCATTGTATTAATTTGAAGAGATAGCAAACTATAAATGCCAGGGATCAGTTGTAATGAAAATGAAATTTTAAACTAAAAGGAGTCACTAATTCATTAAGTGAGGCCTGATGTGCTTTCCCCGTAACAGAAGTGTGCCTGGATCCATGCATTGTGTGCATGCCACGTACACCACACTTAATCAGTGCTGCTTCTACCAAACTCATTCTGTTTTTCACCTCTGAATGTTATGTGCTCTGGGTCATTTTCCAATGAGCTTATTCTCTGAAGAGTGGAAGTTTTAAACACATCTCAATAATATAATTAAGTATTATATTTCCATTCTGAAAGTGATATTCCTGTAAGAACTACGCTTATTTCACTTAAAGATGTGAGATGAGTGAGTGTGGAGGCTATAGACAGAGATAAGCAGTGTGAGAAACATGTGTGTGCTTTACTGTATTCAAGTAGTTCTATTGCCCTGAGTACTCAATAATCATTTTTTTTATTAAATGAGAGAACCGTATAAAGTTTTTTTAATAAGTTTGTTTAAAAATTACTTTAAAGGCATATGTTTTTTACTGCTAATCACAGTATTGTTCCCCATTAGGTCACAAACCAAATGAAAACCAGAGGCTGCATTCTTGCTTCCCCAACATCCGCCCCACAGAGAAGTGTATCTCCCTTTAAGCCAAGCTTCCACTGACTTCAAAGAATCTTCTATGTGATGGAACCAGGCATAATATACAGGGAGAAACTGAAATCTGGCCACAGGAAAAGAACCTTTTAAAATTCTAATCAAAGAATTGAATTCTCCAAACAGGGAAATGGCTCAGCAACAATCAGATCAGACGTGAAATCACAGATGTTAGAACTGAAGTCAGCTCACATCATGTGCAAAGTGGAAAACAGCGCAGCAGTGACACAGAATCTCACAGCAAATAGAGGGACAGACCCTCGAGACAACTGCAGATTCAGGCTCACCTAGAGTCACCAGATAAAATGCAGAGGACACCATTCTCGTATCTCAAAGCCTGGTTGTAATCGTTTAGGGTGTGGAAAGCCAGTTATATTCAAAGGGTCAGCTGAATTCCTTATCTCTGAACTTACTACACTTTTATTCACATTTTAATTTCTACAAAACGAACTGCCTGCATTAACTAATTTGAGCCACATTTATGATACAGCAGTGGGTTTGCTAGTTAATCATAATTTGAAGGAAATACCGTGTGTACTTCACATTCAGCTCTGGTGTACACCTGGGACTCGGGACATCTTGCATTGGCACTGTTTCCATGATCCCTCACCTCATATGCTAGATGCTCTCCGTGACAATCAGCTTGGTGAGGTTTTACTCTTCTTTATCAAAGCCCCATGAGGAAGGTCACAATTAACCCAATAGAAAAGACAAAGAAAGATATATTAAGTGTCAATCATTTGCCCAGATGAAAGCTGAGAGTCAGAGCAATACAAAAAGTAGCTCTGCCTCTGAAGGGTCACTAGGTCACCTCCTGGAGCAAGGACGGGCACAGAAAGGCTTGTATGTGACTATCTGTCCGCGCTGGTCTCCTGCAGTCACTGAGGTGAGCATGTGCTCTGGTGGTACAGCTTCCCTTACCAACTTCCCAGCAGTGTGTACTTACTGATAAATAGCTCAAAAAGTCCTTTCTAGGCTTAGAAAGTCTTCATGGAGATTATAGTTGAAATATTTGATTGTTTGCGGTGCTTTCCAGGAGAATTTTCCATCAGTCAATACATTTTTATTAAGAAGCCAATGCTGCTCTGCAGACTGTAAAAGATACAGGTACAGCACACCTGTCCCTTAAATTTAGAGACCTTGTAATCTAAAGTGGTGGGAGGGGTAGTGTTGCCACATAAAATACAGAATGTCCAGTTAAATGTGAATTTCAAGTAAACAATGAATTGTCTGCCCCAAATATTAGATAGGACATACTTAGACTAATTGTTTGTTATCTGAAATTCAGCGTTAACTGGGCATACTCTATCTTGATTTGCTTAATCTGGCAATCCTAGGAGGGGACAGTGATGGAAAAGAAAAAAGGCAGGGAAAAGCTATTAGATTACAGTAGCTAAACAGGAATAATACCATTTATGTGAAGGGTCAGCTGAGCAGCACATGGGGATGAGCCAGCATTGCTAGCAACGCCCCACTAAAAAGCCAGATCAGGGCACAGGCCCGGAGTGGCGCAGAGCCCCACCTGTCTGTTCCCTGTGGAGTGAGAGTGGTGCAAAGCACACAAACAACTGATCAGCATACAGCAGTGAAAACAGCAGCACTTCAGCTACCCGCAGCAACGTGGGTCTGGCTCTCAAACGTAATATTGAAAAAAAGAAGACTGCCCCAAAATAGTACCTTTACATGGCCCTACTCGTAAAGTTCAAACAACGGGTCAAATTCAAGTATAATGTTTAGAAATTCATGGTGAGATGGAAAAGCTAAAAGAAAAAAGAAAAGAAAAGCTATGAAGTGACTACCACGAAAAGCCGGGCTCCTGGGCCCCTAGAGGAGAAGGGCAGTGGCAATGACTGGGCAGGGCATGGGGGGCACTTGCGGGTCTGCGGACAGGCGCTTTGTGTGACGCCCCAGAGCCAAAGAGAAGAGGGCAAGACAGAGGGAAGGGTCAACTGTTTGAAATGCTGCTGCTAAGTAAGGTAAGAAATCATGGTAAGCATTGGAGTGGACCTTATGGAGTCAGTGGTTCTCTTGGATCATTTGGAGTGAACTCAAGAGAAAGAGTGGGGAAGAAAGGGAAGACCGCTGGCATAGAAGACTCTGCTGAGGGGGTTAAATGGAAAGGAGAGGATAAATGTGGGGCTGTAACCGGAGAGGGAAAGGGTCCTGTTTTTGTTTTGTTTTGTGTTTTGTTCTCAAGTTGTGAGGTGAGAAGTATGAGTCTGCTTGTAGCCCAGGGGAAACTTTTGAAACAGCACAGAGAAGGGTTGCTAGGTCAAGGTCACTGTGTAAGCTAGAGATGAAGGGATTTTGTGCACAGCAAAGGGGTAGAAACAATTTGTAGAAAAGAGGTAGGGTGTAAGTGCCCAGCCACAGGTAAGTAGGTATCTGTGACCATGGGATATCGCAGAAGTAGAAAAATAAAAGCTGGAAATGGGAATGAGAATAGGGAAGTATTGGAGTTCAGAAGATAAAGAAGGTATGAAATAGTGATCTAGGACAAAGCAGAAGAATCAAAGTCCTAGGGAAAAATAGTGTGATTGCCAAGGACACCAGGGCCCCACTTGTGATGAGCAGTCAGGAAAGTAAATTAAACACAGACAGCATGGCTGTGCCCATTTCTGCAGCAATTAGCAGACGCAAGCACAAGCAGGCAGAAGATAAACAGGAGGGGCAGATGACCTCTGAAAAAGTAGAAAGTTGTACAGCATCAGAGACTCCTCTCCAGAACATTCCCAAATTAGGAGTAAAATTTTAGACTTAATAGTTGTAATTAACTATAAAAATAAGAAAGCATATCATCAACCAAACTAATATAAACCAGAACAATAAAAATCCACACCATGACACTGACAATTTGTACAAGGTAATAGGATTTAGTGGTATTCAAACATTGTTGCAGGATAACTCCTAATAGAAACTGAGAGTTCTAGGAAAAAATTCTAGGAGCAGATGGCAGCTAGTTGGGGGAGGGGATAGTCTAGGGGGTAGAGGGACTGAGCGAAAAGGAAAAAGGACTCCTGAACATGGACAACGGTGCAGTGATTGCTGGGAGGATGGGGCTATAAGGGGACTAAAGGGTAATGGAAAAAATATAATAAAGATTAAATTTTAAAAAATTCTGGGATCTAAGAGTTTAGCACGTCAGTTCTCTCAATGATTTAATCCATGATTTCCAATTTCTAAGGAAAGGATTTTTTTTTGCATCTATAAAATACAAGACTCTTAGATTTTTTCTTATTTGGGTAATTAAGTGACAGAATAAGGAAATATTACCAGTTTGCTACTGCCTATTATTATAAGGGCTATATTTAATATAACAAAAATATGCATCATTAATAACACTAGTACAGGTTGATTATGGTAAATATTTTAATAAATTTACATGATTGCCACAGTTAATGGAGGTAATAAATATATAAATGCTGGAAGCCTTATCTTTTCCAAATAGAAAAATAATTTCTAGTTTTTAAAGTAGATTTTATGTTATATAACATGTTCTTAAAAAACTTAGTATAGTTGTTCTCCTACTTGTAAATGAAAAGTACCACCTTCTACATGAAGAAACAGTCCATACTCACTGAAAATAAAATTAAATCTGGATTCAATTATTTTCTAAAAAAAAAAAATACCGGATATATTTAATTTCATTAAAAATGTTTATTATTTTCACACAAACATTTTTCACACAAATGAAGACATTTTGGACTTACAATATGTTTTTAGTAAAATATATTTATCTTTTTGGTGCAGAAACATGGAGATAATGTATTCTTTAAAACCTCTCATAAAATAATTATATCACTGGAAGAAGGAATATAAAATACTTCATTTCAGTAATCATTTTAATAATCCTGATTTAGGTATTGAGAATCTGTTTCTAAAAGTCCACTTAGAAATTTGTTAAGAATGTCAAATTATATTCCTTGTATTAGAGTTAAAGCTTACAGTATCCAGTGTCAAACATTTTGCTGTATTACTCTGGTACAATCTTAAAAAAACTATTTTGGGGTAGCGTGTGTGTGTATGTGTGTGTGTGTGTATGTGTGTGTGTGTGTATGTGTGTTTTAAAGAATTATAAAACACAGCTACTAGCTGAAATATAGATATGTGTGTCCTTTCCCAGCATGGAAAGGACAAAACTAGTATAACTATATGTATTTGTAGTAAGAATTTCAGGGCTAGGTCATTTCATGGAGGAGCATTTTTATAAAAAGGAATAGATTATCATTATTCCAAAGGGGTGTTTTTATGTAATATTGGAAAACTGACCAACATGCATTCATTCAAAAAGAACAAAAGTTTCCATTTCAGGACTGTTTATATAATAACTATGCACTCACACACACACACACGTGTGTGTGTGTGTGTGTGTGTGTATATATATATATATATATATATTTTTTTTTTTTTTTTTTAACTAGTGTCCCGGTGCTTGAGGATTGAACCGGAGGACTGGAAACCGTCGGCACCGCCGGAGCCCTTTCCCTCCGCCTCCGTACATTAGGAGGACCAGGACTGCAAGCCCAACCCCCGCCAAGAAGAGGAGGGTTATAATAATAAATTTTGAGCAAGGAAAACTATTTGGTATCTAAAGCATTATTACATTTTTAAATTAAAATATGATAGACTTGTGTTCCTGGTAAATAATAGCAAGATAGTTATAAATGAACTTTCATTGAATGAATACATGTGGTTTTATGTAATTCCCCATTTTGAATAGCTTTTTTGCCTTGTATTATAAAGCACAACATGAAGCCATAGCCTATAGCCTTTGGGTTAAAACAATTTTAAAATGGACCAAAGCAAATAAAAATAGTCTTGGATTCACCAGGAACAAGCAAACAAATGAAAAGGGGTAGCTTTGTGCTACAAATGTTGGGCAATCAAAACATAGAAAGTAAAAGAAATCAGAAATTCAGAATTTTTTTGAGTTTTAAAGTCATATGCATAAAGTTTATATTGCATTACATCTGTGATGTTTGAGGCAATGCCACTTAATCAACACATTAATATATCCAGACCAAAAGCCATGAATATTCACAACCTGTGTGATAAATAAAGACCATAAACACTACGTAGTACAAGACTTCAAACAGACCCCCATTGTCCAAAAACATTACTAAGAAAGCAGGCTTAAAGAAAAATCCTAAGAAAGCTACTGATATCTTCCAATTTGTAGATAAGCAAACTGAAGAGGTGAGTAGGCATCTCTAAGAAAAGACAAGGGAAGACTTTTGATAGTAGAAGCCCTTACACACTCTTAGGGGATCTCAGAGAGACAAAACTAGCTACTAGGCCCATCATCTTCTGTCGCGGATTCCAGCCCGCGAAATCCGTGGGGGGACCGCCCCGATCGCGTGAATCAATCTTACCCAGAGACACGCTTGGAAGTGAGAATCCGGCAGCCACGGGTCTTTTCCTCCATCTCCATTTCGGGAAAAAGACCTCATAGGTTGCTTAGCCAGGGCTTTTATTAGAGGCATTAAGACATATTTACATTGGATTGATTATTCATGGAATTAAGCAGAACAGGGATAAGATTACTCACAGCAGGGCATCAGGATGTAAATTCAGGTCCGGTGGCAGACAGGACCAGGTTAAAGTAATATGCAGGGGTCAGTAAGCCAGAACTTTTTAAGATACATCTTTGCCAAATTCCTATTAGAGAATTCCCATTCCACAGATATGATCCACACTTGCTCACACGGGAATCACACGGAGCTGTGCTCAAAACGTGTAAATTCCAGACCATGCATGTTTACACACATGTGGAAATCACTGCCACATTCTCCAGTTGGAAGAAACAACCATAATTAATGGAACTAGACTCTCATAAGAAACATTAGCAGGATTTCAGAAAGCCAGCCAAAGTTGTCTAGGGTTCTTGAACCCTCTGGCTTCAGAAAAACAGAATGGACAAACAATCATCAAAATGTAGCAAATCAAACAACATCCAAAAGAAGGGAACTATGGCAAAGAGAACTTACCCAAAGTACATAATAACACAAACTTGCAGAGTACCCTGTTACCCATGAACTGGATACAAACGTATCCCGTGGAAACAATGCAGAAAAGGCTACAGTTAAAAAGGAAAAACTCCAGCATGTGAATGACAGATGAAGAGTTCAGTCATAAAGAAAACATAAGCCAAAGAACAAAACTGATTCTCCACGAGTACTTTACACTATAAAAGAAATTTAAAGAAAGTGAATAAGTAAAATGAGAACTCAAAAACAAAATGATAAAACAGAAAAAGGAAAGTTGAAGAGCTAATGGGAAAAACTGAGAACAAAAAACCTCCATCACTATAAATCTAATAAATAAATTAGAAACAGGAAGAAAAAGTTAATCCTGAAATAGCATTGAGAATGTCTTGAAACACCATCTAAATACAAAAAGGAAAGAAAAAACAACAAAAGGCCTAAAGTAAATTGAAGAAATTGATAAATGTAAAGGGCAGATAAATTACATCCTTTATTAAAAATAGAATAAAAAAGTATGCAGAGAAATAACAGAAATACATTTGTCTAAATTTAGAATAAAACAAATGAAATTTAAAAATTAAATTAAACCTTCTAATACTAAAAATAGTTACACAATAATCAAAACTGATATATATTCTCATTAAGTTACAAAATTTCAAAAATAAAGTTAGAATTCTTTAAGCATCCAGGCAGAAAAAGTCAACATTAAAAGAAAAAAGAAGTCACATTGGCTTTAACTTCTCAACAGTAACATTTCAAAAGCAGAATAATGGAAAATGTTCAAAAAAAAAAACTCAGGGGAAAAAAGCATGGCCTAATATTATAACAATGACCCATTACTTACTCAAATAGAAAAGCAATTGGCAGACATTCTCAAGTATGCAGGACTGCTAGGCTTTCTTGAATAAATGGTTGAAAAATTGACAAAAGAAAAAACCAAATATAAATTCTGAGAATGTAGAGGCTGCTTTAAAAGGATTCAGAATTAGCATTGAATATAAAATATAGAATTAAAACAGAGTGTCTGGAAAATAATAACTGTAAAATATAAAACAAATTTCTAAAAATTCTCCACAAAATAAAAATAGCATAAATAAAATCAGTAGGATAAAGAGAGGGAGATATCACTCTGTTAATCACTTTAACTTTCATAACAGGTCAATCTATGCTATCAATTAAAACTGTGCTATTTAACTGAGCAAAAAATTATTCAAACTTTTTCATGGATTTCCTAATCCTTTTTTTTAATTAACATGAGAATAGTATTATAGGCTGACACCTCTTTTGGTGAAGAAAACTTTATCCTTTATCTTTTTTTTAAAGATTTTTTTTATTTATTTTATTTTTAGACAGAAGGGAACGGAGAGAGAAAGAGAGGGAGAGAAACATCAATATGTGGTTGCCTCCCATGTGGCCCCCACTGGGGACCTGGCCTGCAACCCAGGCATGTGCCCTGACTGGGAATCAAACTGGCAACCCCTTGGTTCGTAGCCCGCACTCAATCCACTGAGTCACACCAGCCAGGGCTATCCTTTATCTTTTTTAAACAGGATCCAAAACTCATTAGCCATAGACTAAAGGACAATAAAGTGGACTACTTTAAAAATTTAGAACTTTGCTAATCAAAAGACATTATTCAGTCACAGAATGTAAGAAGGTATTTGCCATAAATATATGCAACAAGGTAAATAATAAATTTCTAAAAATCAACAAGACACACATGCAAATAGAAAATGGGCAAGAAACCTGAACAGACATTTCACAAAAACAGAGAGGTATTCAAATGACCACAAAAGAACTCAAATAGCCAAAGCAATTTTGAGAAAGAAGAGCAAAGCTGGAGATATCACACTCCCTAATTACAAATTTGTGACAATGCTATAGTAATCTAAACAGTATGGTAATGGCATAAAAGCATACTCATAGATCAATGAACCAGAACAGAAAGCTCAGAAATAAGCTCATCACATTTATGACAAAGGAAGCCAGACACAAATTAAAACAGTATGATTTTATTGATGTAGGTTCATAAACAAGCATAGTAAGCTATGTTTTTAGAAGACAAGTGGTTAAATTTTAGAAGTGGTTAGTGTGGTCGGGAGAATTTACGAGAGAGGGAGATTTCTGAGCTGGTGGCAATGTCGTGTTTCTCAACTTGGGTGGTAACTAAAGTGTGATAATTCATCAAAGTATACACATTTGGCTGGACTGCTTTCTGCATGTATATTGTATTTTCACTTCAAGAGTTTATTAAAGCAAAACATAGAAAGAATTGTAAAAATCTTTCTGCATAGCACTGAAGACTCATTTCCTAAATAGACAAAAGTGTCTTTACTGCTTCTCCAAAAGGAAGCAACCCAAGGCCTCATTTACCGCATCTGCATCCACATCAGGTGTCTCTGACTTTGTTTACTCTAGGAGTTATTTTACAATTCTGTGTCTATATTCACTAATTCACAGTTTAAATTAATGAATAGTCTATTTTATAATCTTGTTATATTAACGGTACCATACAATATGGGAAAGGAAAAAAACTATATTTAAATTATCTTTCTAATAACTTAGTTATAAATATACACACTAAACATCAAAGAAAATATGGTTAGGTACTACAATTCTTATTTCAACTGCTGAACAGGAAGCCATAGATCATATTTACGACTTCTTTCCTGCACCATCCATTACAGGTCTCCTCTGATTTCAAGCACCCAACTTGTATCTACCCAGCCAATTGACCCAAATCTTTATTTCTGAGA
Organism: Micronycteris hirsuta; assembly: GCA_004026765.1. Lineage (NCBI taxonomy): Eukaryota > Metazoa > Chordata > Mammalia > Chiroptera > Phyllostomidae > Micronycteris > Micronycteris hirsuta. The sequence continues at coordinate 11,736 of PVJI01015881.1, forward strand.
TATCTGAGCCCATGAAAACTAGATGTATAAAGTCTTCTATTAACTTTTATCTCTGGATATAGCAGTACTAGGAGGCAACCCAGCAGGGGTCCTTGATTCCATCCAGATCCCTGCCTGCCACCATGGTGTGAAAGAAATCCTATTTCCCCTTGGCAGCCAGAATTCATTATCCAACTCTACACCATGCTTCTTTTTATATCTGCTCACCCTGTGACATGAGAAGCCCAAAATGACCAGTTGCTATTCTCAGCTTCTAATTAAAGGGCTCTTTCTTATGTCCTCTGGTGGAAACATGTCTCCCTTGAGTACTAAAAGCTCTAAACCAGAAGAATTCAAAGACATGGAAGTAGGAAGAAAACTTTTTGTAACTGGGCCACTTATTGCAATACTAAGATGTGGCATTCATATTTAATACACTCTGTCCCTATATTCTATTCTGACAGAGGAAAGGCATTATTATCGGTCATTGGTTGCAATCACATAGCATATCCTGTAGGGCAGCAGCCCAATTTCTAAGGCTTTATATACTAACTTGTGTTTTAATCGGCCTTACCTTCACCTTCAAATCCCACAATCATCATCCCCTTGCCCTCCTTCCTTTGGTGTAAAGTGAGTTCCTTGGTCAGAGAAATGTTATTTGAAATAACTTAATGCAAAGTCCATGTCAATTGTGATGCTTGCATCTGCAATGAATGGAAGACCCCACAAAAAGATGGTATAAAAGTAAGATACACTAATTATATCATTTAACAATATTGGGTGGTAGGTTGTTCCAGAATTGATTAATTAATTCAACAGCTCACAAAGCTTTTACACTTTCTTCTCGCTTTGTTTTTTAGGGCCTATGGTATGGCAAAAAAGCTACATTCATGTTCAGAAAAGGAAAACCTCATAGGATTAATAGAAGTGAAACATGCAAAGCACTTAGATTGGTGCCAGGCACATAATAGACACAGAGCGAATGTTTATCATCATGCTCATCATCTTTACTATTATGCCTCAACCACTCCTTGGCAGAGAAAATGGAATCACCTTGATGCTAGAGAGCCTAACCTAGACAAGGAAGAGGTCCGGCCTCTTCTAAGGAACACAGCTGCCCGCCACCTGCAGGAAGCTGGGACAGCGGGAAGGAGGAGAGTCGTATCTGGCGAAGCCCATGTATTGCTGGTATGGACATTATGCAACCCATTCCGTTATTTGGTTATATGAAGGAGGTAAGTTAATTTCTCTCTGATGTCAGAAAAGAAAGTTCGTGTTAATAGAACTTTAGGACAAAATGCCTGACAGACACACACACACAGTGTATAACACAGTGCCACACATTCAAGGGATGTGAGGTAAATACTCATAATATTTGATCAGGTAAGAAACTGACCTCGTTTTCTCCATGAAGAAATCACTGACAGCTGGTTTTGGAGCAGCATATCTCCAGATTCCAAGTCCCTTTAAAATAGTTTTCTAACACACTAAGAACCTACGCATCCCTTATTTAAAAATTTCTCTCCAGTTCCATCTGACCACCTATTAAAGAAGTATATGACTCATTGTCTCAGTGGTTTCAGGACAGAAAACTACTGATTGGACAAATCTGTGCACTGCCGGAGTCATGTATATGAAATGAATAACAATAGGTGATAAATGATCTGATGTTTTGGATCATTTTAAAGATTCAGTTGGGCCATTGGGAGAAGTGATATTAATGTTCAGGCAGATTTCACACAAAGCAAAAGTCAATAAAAAAATTCAATCACATGAAGAAAGAGCCAAAGTCCACGAGAGTCCACTTCTGTTCCTTGCTTCATTACAGGAGATATACTTTATCCCCTAATTGCTTAGTCAAAGCAAAATACCCATAAAATAGTACATGTAAATAGTAATGCACTAACATTTATTAAGTTCTTGCTATATGTCATTCTTTGTTTTATTTACTTTATATCATCTTACTCTAATCTAGTCAACAAACTATGCAATGGACATTATTATTGGCCCATTTTATAGATATGTCGGAACAAAGTTGAGTGCCTTGCTCAAAATCGCTCAGCAGGTTCGAGTTTATAACGCAGGCAGAGCCTCATCTCCCAGCAATGTCCCCAGAAAGGAGGACACCACAGTGGTCGCAGCTGGACTCGTTTACTGTACTATCCACTCTCAATCCCATGCTTAAAACACATGGCTTTGGGGTCTTACTATTATTAAATTGACAGCAAAGCTCAGGACTGATTATGTGCACTACTGGTCCACAAAATTTCCAGACTAAAAGCTGTAATATTATTAATGAAAAGGTTATTTTCGAACAACGGTCAATTTTCTGCAGCTTATAATGAATGCAAACTGATCCATTCAAGTGACAAGAGTAGGTGGAATGTTGTCTGCATAGCATGTTCAACTCAAAAGAAATTCCCTATTTCTAAAAATCTAACTTGAAATCACTTTTATATCACACATCGGACAGTGACCTCAATTCTTATACTTTAAAAAAGTTTTTCTATTACATTGTCTCAAAACATGTAACTGTGATTATAGAATTTTTACTAGTTAGGTTTTCACAAACATCTGTTGAGAGCCTATTTATGCTGCAAGTCGTATGAGGCACAAGGGAAAGAATGAGTGGGAAAGGCCTTGCCCTCATGGAGTTTACATTCTAGTAGGAAATGCAAACTATAAAAGAAGTAAACAAATAAACTAATTAGATATTATAAGCACCATGAAATTGGCAATAGGGGGCAGGGAACATTGCCAGAGAAGACCATTACGACCAAAGCAACACTGAAGGATGAAAAGACACTGGCCACATGAAGAGCAAGAGAAAGAGAGTCCTGGGTGGAAGAAGGAGCGCGCACAAAGGTCCTGCAGCAGGACAGAGACAGTTATTTTTCAAGATGACTGTGTAGAGAGAACACATGTATGAGCATAATTAAGTTACCATAGCAACAGATGTAATTACTCTAACCAGGCCTGTCTTTCCTCTTCCTATCATTCCATTTATCTGTCTTCTATAGTCCTGAGCTGCTGACATGACTCACTATGTTCCAGTTCCCTGACCAGGTGCTAAGTTATGACACATATTGTAAAATTCACCAATAAAAGGTAATGGGTTAGTCACTCAGGATGCAAAGATGAATTTGATTTTGCACCAGCCCTTGTGAAGGTCAAGTGGCATCTACTAACACAAAGCCAATAAACTCAGGCTTGGGTGACAAGTGTTCAGGGTACATGATTGCTCAGAATAATGCCATAAAATTATGAAAGACTGACTAACAACGGTCATCTTCTTTTCTGAGAAATGCATCCAGGGGATTCTGAGTGTCTTCCTCTCTGATGCACTGTAATCTAACCTAGGAGCCCTGGTTGGCTCTGCCTACAAGTTCCAACTCCTTTCAGTCAGAAATCTGTCAGCATGCATACTGCTTGCTTTTAGCATGATCTCTGATAGGGTTTAAAAACCTTCTAAACAAATCTAGGCATCTCTTGCTCTCATAGTTTTTGCAAGTTAATTACTCTTCCATAAGAAGTGATTTCCTGAGATTCAGTGAGCTGCCATAGCTTCGTGTTAATTTATTCAAGGCTGAACAGTTACATTGATTAGACAACTCCACAGCACCAGGTCTCAGTGCTTCTGGAGTTGCTCCCTTTGAATTTCAATGCAGTCAATGACAGAGGAGTGAGGCTGGTATGTCTTCTGCTATTGCCTCGGTGGAACGTTCAGTAGACTTTTTGAATATTCTTTTCAGGAATAGGTTATCTTTGTGCAGCACTCTGAAAGGGACTCTCTTAGTTTCAGTAGTAGCAAAGGGTCGGTGGCACAAGCTTACTGTGTGGTGCAACTTTTGGCCTTCCAGGAGAAGGGTTCTGACTGTAATGAAGAGCTTTCATTAAAAATGGTATTTTGAAGAATGATGCTAGCATGGTGTGCCACTGGCAAATAACACAAGAAAGTGCTAAGGTGAATTACTGACATTTCTGCATGAGCTGCAAACAGAGTGATGTAATATATGCAGGCAAACGCTGGGACGAGACAAAACACAGAAGAGCTGAAGAAGGTAAGGCTGTTGACTGGTAAACAGCCCCTCCTGCCTTATTGTTAAGTGTTTCAGCACGGTGACCTCCTTTCTTAGAACTTCCCCTCCTTCACCTCAGGTCCTGCCCAAAGAACAGTTTTGATCATTTTTAAATATACTTTTTAAAAGCACAGAAACCTTCGAAACACAATTCCAGAGAAAATGCACAGGATTTCTGACTCAGAAAACACTTGAAAGAGCAGAAAAGATGTCTAAGAAAATACCTAAAGAAATAATGACTTTTTTGGACTCTAATAGCTAATGTTCCATTCCCAGTAGCGGCTTACAGTAATTTTTGCTGTGATTCCTTTCCATTAGCTCAAATCTTTTTTTTTTTTAATTGTTATTCTCATCAACCTTAGTTAGTGATGCATTAGAGGAGTAAAGAAAGTAGAAAATTGGTGTCCAGTTTACAGGAAAGGGAAGACAGGTAGCAGAAGGGGAAACAGAGAATTCAGTGTAAGAAGTCAGGGCAAGCAGTGCCCTGAGAATGTAATGCCCAAGAATAACCAAAGACAGTAAGGAGGGCTAAATTTTCCCCAATACAAAGAGTGGAGTTACAGATAAACACACAACATAGTGCAAAACAATCTGCCTTTTTCTAAATAAAAACTGGTTTGCTCCAAGTCTTTAGCAGTATCATGGAAAAATTGGTGATCTTCTATTAATAAGTCTCCAAGTCCTAGCCCTGCTATTTACTGTGTGTCTGACTTTGGGCAAGTCAGTGTCCTTGGTCTTGTTCACCCTCTTTTCATGCTGGCTGCAAATGAGGAAGCCCTGCTCTCCCCTGACCTCTTCATGGAGGGAACTCCGTCTTGTTGCAGTGGCCCTTCCATCTGGTGCATCTGAGTTGGTGAATCTAGTGCCCTCTGCAGATGTACTACTGCTTCCTTCCTCAGAACATGAGCAGGCAGGACTTCCATGAGGCCAGGCAAATAAAGCAGCTATGTGTATTCTGTGACTTTCTGCAGTGCGGAGCTCCTTCCTTTCCCAACCTGGAAAAGGGAGAAGAGGATGTGGACAGAAACAACTTATTCTTATAGCATCAACCTTTCCTTTGGGCCCTAGGTTTTTACGACATAAAAGCCAATATTTTAGAAACCCAAAAGTCTTTCTCTACTTTTCTGTGGCATCATGACCCTTTAAGACAAGGATCAATAACTGGCTAAAAAGACAGAAAGACAGGAGGGAAGCAACACATGAAAAGAAAGCACGTTACATTTTATGTTGCAGGGTTATTTACAATAGCCAAGATTTGGAAGCAGCCCAAGTGCCTAGCAGTAGATGAGTGGATTAAAAAAAGAAATCATACCTTTTGTGACAGCATAGATGGACCTGGACAGTATTATGCTAAGTGAAATAAGCCAATCAGAGAAAGACAAATATCATATGATTTCACTTATATGTGAAATCTAATGAACAATATAAACTAACAAAACAGAAACAGATTATAGCTATAGAGAACAGAGTGACAGCCGTCAGAGGGGAGGAGAGTTGGGGGGCTGGGTGAAAAAAGTAAAGGGATTAAGAAAAAAAGCTCACAGACACAGACAACAGTATAGTGATTACCAGACGGAAAGGGGGTGGGAGGAGGTAGAACAGGGTAAAGGGAGAATAAATAGTGATGGAAGGAGACTTGACTTGGCATAGCAATCAATACAATATACAGAAGATATATATAAAATTGTATACCTGAAGCCCATATAGTTTTATTAACCAATGTCACCGCAATAAATTCAATTTCAAAAAAAGAAAGCACATGACATTTTTTAAAAAAGTATCCTTTGAGTGACATAAGTCATAACTATTCATGAACAAGACACCACAAAGAAAATCCTAGAACATCGGACTGAGATTGATCACCCCCTGCACCACAGAGACCAAAATAAACCACAGTAGAAGAGTAAGGGGAGCACCCCAGCCAGCATGGCTTGGTGGGCTGAGCATTGTCCTGCAAAGCCAAGGGTTGCTGGTTCAATTCCCAGTTGGGGCACCCGCCTGAGCTGCAGGCCTTTGCCTGGGGGCAAGTGTCAGAGTTGGCCAATCAATGTTTCTCTTGCACATCAGTGTTTCTCTGCCTCTCTTTCTCCCTACCTTCCCATCTCTCTAGAATAAATAAATAAAATCTTTTTTTTTTTAAGTAAGAGGAGCAGCTACATATAACCACATTGCCCCTCCCCCAGGCCAGTGCAACACCCCACTGAGAGGTCTCTCTTTAGCCTATCGTTCCCCCAGTGGGAAAAGAAAGCCCAGGGACATTCAGCTCCCACAGCACTGTGGGTCAGTTCTTGGGAGTCTCCAACTTTGGTCTTGCTTCATAGGAAACATGGGGAGATCTACAGAGCTTGACCACTACAAATCTGATTGTGACAGCAAAGGGGGACAGAGCTTGCAACAACCAATGCTCCGATCTTGGCAGACCAAGTTCCTGTAGTGCCCAGGTAGTAGTTCCAACTAGTGGCTTTGCTCATTGGCACAGCCAAGACAACAGCACTGCAGTCTGACCAGATCACTCATGGGTCACAGGTTAGCCAGACTGGGTCCTCAAAGGAAGAGCCATGCCAGCCCTGGACCTGGCCTATCTCCCCCACCTATTTCCTCTCCAGGCGGAGGACTGAGTCATATCACAGCCCAATGACTAGAGTATCTCCCAGCCCTGCCTAACCAGAAAGCCCGGCCAGAGCACCTGGATTCTACTTAGTGCAGCAACACTCAAGCAGAGAGTCTGGCAGGCAGAACTGATCATCCACAGAACAAAGCCAGCGACACTAGCCAAGAAACTTGGTATGTGAGTCGGCTTGAGTCGAGAACAAAAACAGCAAGGCTTGCTTGGGCATGAAGCAGTTTCCCTGCTCTACCCAGGCAGAGGAGTTCATTTATAGCCCATCCACTGCCGGGAGTAGCTCCTGGTCCCACCTAATCAGAAACCTTGACTGGGAACATCTGGGAGGATGCCTGGAGCTGGATCTCCCGCTTTGCCTGGTAAGGGAAGCAAATGAATAGCCCCACATCTGCTAAGTTTAACTCCTGGCCACTTCTGGCCAGAAAGCCTGGCCAAAACACCTAGAAGTCTGCATGGCCCAGCAACACTCAAGCTTTGAGTCCAGCGAGCAGAGCTTATCATCCACAGAGCAAAGGCAGTACCCCAGTTTGACAAGGAAACTTGGAGCATGGGTTGGCTTGAGACAAGACCACCAAGAACCTTGCCATCCTTAGAACCAGTTCTCTTTTTCCACCTGGGCAGGGAAAATAATTTATAGCCCCATCCGTTGCTGAGTACAGCTTTTAGCCTGCCCAGTCAAAGAAACCGAAACTTGAGAAGCTGCATAGCCCTCCCTGCAGCCCTGCTTATAGTGGCACTGGAACAGGGAGCACAGCCTGGGGCTTGCCCAGTCTTGCTCAGTCTACAGAGGAATATTGGTGGCCACACCTGGCCAGGAAATTTAGTGCATATTAATCCCTGATTCAGGCCCCCAAACCATGAGCTATGCAGACCTCTGGGCCTGTTCTGCTGCCCCACCAGGGCAGGAAAGCTAATTCAGAGCACTGGCTACCTCTGAGTATAATACACAGGACCAACTGTTTAGGAAACCTGATCAGAGAACCCAGGTAACCACAGGGCCCATCCTACGGCTTGTCCTGTGCAGGGAACCAAGCCAGCAGTCCTATCTGACTGCTCTCAGCCAGGGGCACCCCACCCACCTCAGAGATCAGGTAGTGGCCTTGTGGGGAAAAAGACCCTATAACAAGGCCCACCTGCCCAAGGAATTATCAGCAAACAGGCCCAAAACACCAAAACAGGCCGACTGGTGAAGAACTGTCTCTACCGAAGCAACCGGTCAGTCCGGAAGAGGAGACCACCTATTGAAATGTGCAGATACTGGTATAAGGGATCAAGGAACGCAAAAAAAGCAGGTAAAGATGACACCACCAAAAGAAACTAATAAAGCTCCTGTAACAGACCCTGAAGAAACAGAGATCTATGAACCGTCAAACAATTCAGAATAGTGCTATTAAAGAAGTTTAATGAACTACAAGAACACACAGACAGAAAACAAAACAAAATTAGAAAAGCAATGCATGAACAAAATGAGAAGTTAAACAAAGCAATAGAAACCATCAAAAAAATAATAATAACAGAAACCCTAGAGCTGAAAAATACAATGACTAGACTTAAGTATTCTATAGGAAATTTCAAGAATCAATGATGCAGAAGAATGAGTAACCTAGAATACAAGATACTTGAAATTATATAGTCACAGGAGAAAAAAAAGTGAAGAAAGCCTGTGGAACTGCTGATGGACACAATCAAAGAAAACAATATTTGAATGTTGGGAATTACAGAAGGAGAAGAGAAAGAGAAAGGGACAGAAAGTGTACTTAAAGCAATAATGGCTGGCAACTTCCCAAACCTGGGAGAGAAATGGAATCCAGATGCATGAGTCCCAAAGGATCCCAAATAGGTAGAACCTGAATAGGGCAACACTGGGTTTGTCACCAAGTTCCTCACCGCTAGACCTGCCTTACAAAAAGGGAGTTCTTTGAATGGAAGTAAAAGGGTGCTAATTAACACCATGAAAACACAAAAGGGTAGTATAAAACTCACTGGCAATGATAAATACACAATCAAAGTATTATGGTAATGGTGGTGTATAATTCACTTACGACTCTTGTTTAGAAGTTTTTTTTAATGTAGTAAAAAATAATCATTACTGCAAATATCTGTTGTTGGATAAACATTATGAAAAATATGTAAACTGTACATCAATAACCTAAAATAGAAGATGGAAGAGAAATAAAAGTGTAAAGTTTGAGAATGCTATTAAAGTTGAGTAGTTACCAGTTTCAAATAGGGTGTTATAATTTTAAGACATTTCCCACAAGGAAAAAGCCTGTAGTAATTACACACAAAAATAAACAGAATAAAGAATTAAAGCATACTGATACCAAAAAATATCAAAACACAAAAAGACAGCAAGAAGCAAGGAACAATGGATCTATAGAACAGCGATAAAACAATGAAATGACAATAGTAAGTCCTACCTATCAATAATCACTTTAAACATATATGGATTAAGTTCTTTAATCAAAAGACTGAGAAGGAATGAATGGATAAAAATGAGATCCAACAATACGCTGCCCACAAGAGACTTAAAGACACATATAGACTGTGAGTGAAGCAACAGAAAAAGATATTTTAAGAAAATAAAACCAAAAATAACAGAGTGTCTATATCAGACAAAACAGACTTTAAACTAAAAATGGTTCAAAAAAGACAAAGAAGATCATTTTATAATGATAAATAAATCAATTCATCAAGAAGGTATAAAAATTGTAAATATTTATGTATTCAATATTAGAGTATCTATATAAAACAAAAACTAACAGAGCTAAAAGAGAAATAAACAGTTATACAATAATATTTAAGTACTTTAAAACCCCATTCTCATCAATGGATTTATCATCCTGAGAAAATAAAAAAAGATTTGAATAACATAAACCAAATGGATCTAGCAAACACATATAATATTTATCCCACAACAAAATAATGTCCATTCTTCTCAAATACACATGAAACATTTTCTGGGATAGACCATATGTTAGGTCACAAAACAAGTCCTGGCAAATTTAAGATTAAAATCACACTAAGTATCTTTTTTGGGTGCAACGAAATGAAACTAGAAATCAATAATAGGAGGAAAACTGGAAAACTCACAAATACATAGAAATTAAATGATATTCCCAACAATCAATAGATCAAAGAAAAAAATAAAGGGAGAATAAAGTATCTTGAGACACAAAAATGAAAATACAACAAACCAGAAATTATGGAACATCACAAAAAGAGTTTAAGAGAAATGTTCATGGGAAAGGGGGCACAGAGAAGGTAGTAAAGGGTAAAAGGGGTCAAATATATGGTGATGGAAGACTTGACAAAATGAAAAATACAGAAGATATATTTTAGATCTGTACACTTGAAGCCCATATGATTTTATTAGCCAATGTCAAATAACTTTAATTTTAAAAAAGAAAAATTTCATATAAATAACCTAACTCTGCACCTCAAGAAACTAGAAAAAGTAGAACAGAGCCAAAAATTATCAGAAGGAAGAAAAAAATTAAGATTAGAGCAAAAGCAATGAAATAAAGAACAAGAAAACAATACAATAGATTTTCAAAAAACAAGAATTGGTTTTTTGAAAACAGAAACAAAATTGACAAACTATTAGCTAGATTAACCAAGGGGAAAAAAAAAAAAAAACAAGAGGACCCAAGTCAACAACATTATAAATGAAAGTGAGGACAGTACATTTGATACTACAGAAATACAAAGAACTAGGAGAAGTATTATAAAACCAATATATGCCAACAAACTATAAGACTTAGATTTAAAAACTCTTAGAAACTACACCCTACAAAGACTGAATCATGAATAAATAGAAAATCTGAACAGACTCATTACTAGTAATGATGTTGAATCCATAATCGAAAATCTTCCAATGGCAGGGGCGACTGAGAACCAGATGGTTTCACTGGTAAATAATACCAAACATTTAAAGAAGAACTTATGCTAACCCTTCTCAAACTTCTCCAAAAAATTAAAGAGGAGTTAACACTCCAAACTTCATTTCATGAGGTTAGCACTATCTTGATACCAATATTAGAAAAGGACACTACAAGAAAGGAAAACTATGAATCAATATACTCAATGAATATAGATGTAAAAATTCACAATAAAATACTAGCAAACTAAATTCTGCAATACATTGAAGGACCAATTGGTATTTATCCCTGGGATACAAGGATACATACCGTACATAATAAAGTCCAACATACATAATAAAGTTCAACATACATAATAAAGTCCATATGTGATAAGCCTACAGCTACTGTCATACTCAATAGTGAAAATGCAGCATTTTCTAGCCAGAACTACCAGACAAAAAAAGAAACCTACACATAAAAAACATCAGAATTGGAAAAGTAGTAAACTTGGCGCTACCTTAGCAGATGACATGATTTTAGATATAGAAAATCCTAAAGATTTCCCAAAAAACTGTTATATCTAATCAACAAATTCAGTAAAGTTGCAGGATACAAAGTTAACACACAAAAATCAAGCATTTCTATAAACTAACAACAAATTATTTGAAAAAAATTAAGTGATCCCATTTACAATAGCACCCAAACAATAAAATACTTAGGATGAATTTAAGCAACAAGGTAAAAGATCTCTACACTGAAAACTATAAGACATTGACTAAAGAAATTAAAGAAGATACAACTAAATGAAAAAGTATCCTAAGTTCATGGACTGGAAGAATTAATATTATCTGATTCAATGTTATCTCTGTCAAGGTTCCAATAGCATTTTTACAGAAGTGGAAAAACCAACCCTAAAATGTATATAAAACCATAAAAGATCCTTTAATAATCAAAGCAATCTTGAGAAAGAAGAACAAAGCAAAACTCATCACATGTCCTGATTTTAAACTACATTATAAAACTATGGTAATCAAAACCATATGGTACTGGCAATTTTAAAAAGACACGTCGACCAATGGAACAGAATCAAGAGCCCAGAAATAAGCCTATGCATATGCATTCAACTATTTGACAAGGGAGCAAAGAGTAAGCCAATGATAAAAGACAGTCTTTTAAATGGTGCTGAGCAAATAGGAAATTCATACACAAAAGATTGAAACTAGACCCCCCTATCTTATACCACTCACAAAAATTAACTCAAAATAGATTAAAAGACTTAAACATAAGTCTAGAACCATAAAACTCCTAGAAGAAAACACAGAAAAAAATATCCTTGACATAGGTCTTCTTAAAGATATTGGGGGTATGGCACCCAAAGCATAAGCAACAAAATATTATTCAGCCATGAAAACATATCCTGCCACAGGTAATAACATGGAAGGACTTTGAGGGCATTATGGTAGTAAGTCAGACAGAGAAAGATAAATATTGTTATGATCTCACTTATAGGTAGAATATTTTTAAAGACCCAAAATCATTGAAACAAAAAGAAAAGGTCAGATTTGTGGTTACTGGGGACAGCGTATGGGAAGTCAGGAGCTGATTGAATGAAGGAAGTAAAAAAGTACAGACTCTCAATTATAAGATAAGTTAGTACTGGGGGTATAATATACAGTATAACTATAGTTGACACTATTGCATGGTAGATCTGAAAGTTAAGAGGACAGATCTTCAGAGTTCTTATCACAAGGAATAAAATATTTTTGGTATCTATATGAGATGATGGACGTTAACTAAACTTACTATAGCAATAATTCCACTATATATGGAAGGTAAGTCATTATGTTCTACACCTTAAACTTACACAAAACTGTACATCAATTATTTCTTAACAAAACTGATGGAAGTTTTTTTTAAAAAAAATAGTAGTATCCTTTTAATGAAAATATGTTTCCATTATTAATTAGTTAGTCTCACAATGCAGGAGGTATCTCATCATTCCTTGCAAGTCTTGTGCTTCTTCCACGAATATTGTAGAATGCACGCAAACAGTTAGTAGTGTGTTAATTTGATGGTGTCTGGGTCCTGGCCCATCTTTGAGTCTGCAAATTTTACGTTCCTGGACCATTCTGTCTTTAAACATTATAATTCCTAATAAATTATTAAGAGTGATTTAAAAATAGGTTAAAAATAAAATTATTTTGCTAGTTTTAATATACATTTGTTCATTCAGTATTTATTGAGCACCTACTTTGTGCAATAGTTGAAGTGCTGTGGAAACAGTAATAAACAAAACAGAGCTCTTGTTCCTGAGGGGCACACAGCACAGTAAAAGGAACAGACAACACACAAATAAACAAGCAAATATGTAAACCACCAGATGGTGATGCGTGGTGTGGAAAAGCTCAGAGATCACAAAACCTAGGGAGATCAGGAGAGTTTGGGGAGGAGAGGGTTGCTCTTCCATCCAGGGTGGTTAGGAAAGGCCTCACTGAGAAGGAACCATTCGAACACATGGAGATGGACCCAGCAAGAGATAAAAGCAGGAGCCAAGGATGTGAAGTGAGCATACTCAGCAAACTCAAGAAAGACAGCAGTGCAATGGGAGCAGAGTGCACGAGGGAGAGCAATAGGAGACGAGGTCTAGGAGTCACCCCTCCTGTTGGTAGCAGACCTTCTGCCCCACCCTTTTTCCTGTAAAAACCTTCCATTTTGTGCAATTCCTTGGAGCACCCTTCTAGTGGCTAGATGGGATGCTGCCAGCTTCATGAATTGCTTAAATAAAGCTAATTGGAACTTCAAATTTACTTGGTTGAATTTTGTTTTCTTTTCTGTTATTTTATTTTTTAAGATCTAAGGTGTTTATTTCCGAAATAGAAGTGGATCGCAATATTAACAACCTGTGCATGTTAGCACTCATTTACAAGGTCATGAGCTATGATAGTGATCTTAAACAAACAAAGCCCTCAGACTCACATAATTGACATCCCATCATCCCCTAATGTCCAGCTATCTAAACAGTAGGCTGTCATCCTAACCAAGGTCTCACCAATAAATCACTTATACAAATACCATCACCAATGACAGCTATCAGAAAATCAGCCCATTGAATTTTGTTTTCTAACAATAAGAAGTCAGGCAAGAGTAGTCACAAGACCAGTTAAGGGGCTTTGCAATCATCAAAGGAGCCCAGTGGCGGTGGCTTGTTCCAGGGTAACAACAGGGACTGTGGTAAAAGCATCTGGATTCTGGACATGTTTTGAAGGTAGCACCCACGGCATTCACTGTTGATACAAAGTACCTGGGCATCATGGCTTCATGGATATGTAACTGCACCTTCTCCCGATCCAGTTCACGTCCCTCCCAGTCACAACTAAGCTCTCAATCCACTAGGAGAATTTTCAATGAGCAATCATTAGAGTCCGCTACATTTTAAGCCAAGCTGAGTTTAACTAATAAGAACAACCATCATGGCAGTTCCTGGCAGCAACATGCCAAACATTTCCTCACCTCCTTTTCCATCTTCACCTCCCCCTGGTCTAACGGTTTCCCACCTCCCACAGGCCTCGGGATGGCCCTGCAGGGATCACTCACAGCATTTTCCCAAAGAGAACACCTGTTCCAGAAATTATATGGCTAGCTGTCTCAGAAAAGTAGAACTTGCAACAGACTCCTAATTCTTTTTGGTAATAAAATTCCTGATCTATGCAATGCCTTTTCCCCGTTTCTCAAAACTGCGAGCGAACAAAAGGTCACAAGCTGGCTCCAGCTCCCTGTGTACTTTGCAAGGTAATATACTTCAGAAAAGAAAGGCTTAACTTAAAGGTCAAGATACAAAATCTATTTTTCCTGACTATAAAACACTGAACATTCCCTTAGATTCATGGACCACGCTTTAGTAGTCTGGATGGTATCAACATTCCTTTAAACTGAAATTCTTATATACCAAAAAATTGGAGAGAAAAACAACAACAAAAATACACAAGGGGGCACTGAAGCCCTGATCACCTCAAAAGTCTTCGGAGCTTACTTGCATCTATCACTCCATTTCGTAGAAACATGCTCACCAGACACGTTTTACATGGCTTTGCTTAATAAAGATACTTCCAATCAGAGTATGTTTCCCTTAAGAAGATAATTCATGAGCTGAGGGATATTTTTTTAAATCAGTAAATCAATCCATTACTTTATTTTTACTGTGAAGATGCATACTTATACAACGAAGTCTTGGTTTTTCATATAACTGTCCATAAGGGCACCAAAATTGTAATACCTGGAGCAAACACACTGTTTGGGTAAGGTGCATCATTCCATGGCATGTGGAGAATAAATGAACTGAAGGTATAGTCAATCATTATTTTTAGGTGGGAGTTCGGGTTTTAATGTTTTATATTATCTCTTGTGATACCCACAATAACACCATGAAATAGGTAATGTTATCTCCATATTAATATAAAAGTAATTTTTGATGTTACAGTTTTTAAATAATGTGGTAACTAGAACATTCCTAAAAGGTAGTTTTCCAAGACTATGGGGGCGGGGGAAGCAAATCACAAAGGATTGTTTATTTGTGTGATTTTTAAGCTTCTACACTTTCTCAAAAATAATTTGAAGAAACATACAAAATACAGATTTAAAAGGTTAAGAAATTGCAACATCATTTCAGTACCATGAAAATAGATATAAGCAGACATATTATAGTAAGCTCCCACATCAGAAAAACAGGACGTTGAGCAACGAGTGCCTTAAGATGAGGCAAGTTTTCCTCCTGGAACCCAATGCTGAAAGAACGTCTCACGTGAGAATGTACGGAGGGCACATTAAGTACTGTAATCGGTGGTTACAGAAGTAAATGAAGGAGCAAGTTCCATATGCCTCTTCCTTGTTGTGACTGACATAAAAACAGAACATCCCACTCCACCGCAGAGCAGGGAGGGAGGCTGGGAAGGGCAACGCTGACCACCAAGTGCATGGCTTCCCGGCCACAGAATCTGACTCAAGGACACAACTTGAAGGCTGCTGAAGCATTGGTGTCAATTATTTCCCTGAGATGGTCTTTTCTAATAGATGCTTCTTTCAAAGGGGCATTTTTAAAGGGCTAAAATAGGACAATTTAGGTTTACAGTCTTGGGTGAGAGCAAAGTGAGCTCCCTCATTTGGCCTGACGGGTAGACCTGCCTGCTGCAGACGCTGCAAGAGGCTTAACAGGTGTTTTAACCCTGAGAGTTCCCACCCCATGCCTGCACGAGGCATTGCACACAGGTGAACCGGCTGGAAGGACAGGAGTTCTCTCAGGTGGTCCCTTTGGATTTGCTCCTGGAGAGCTTATACTCAGTGCGTGAGCAGAAACCAATGCTTGTAAGAACTAGCAATACAATTTTAGTTCAGCAAAACACTTCATTCTCAGAATTTCTTTATATTCAAAAACATAAAGCTTAACAAAAATGTTCATAGTAACACAAGGAAGAATCACTCTTTTCCTAAAGATTATTTGGATGATTATGATTAGAGTTGGTTCAGAAAAATAATGAGAATGGCATCCAAGGGTAGGACAGAGGTTAAGGTTATTTTAAAGTCATTTTTCAGTTTATTTTACTCCTATTTTTATGTCTAAGATTCTTCTCCTGTTTTGAATAAGCTATATCATTTCCAACTTCATTCTAAAGGGGTAGACTTCTAGCATACAGGAATCTATAAGTTCAGGCAAAAGGAGATTGGGATTTAAATAATTTAGATTGATATCATTACTCTGTGATTTCCTTTTCCACATTTTTTTCCTTTTTATTGGATTTACTGAGGTGACACTGGTTAATGAAATTATACAGGTTTCAGGTCCACAAGTCAACAGCACATCATCTGTGTGACACTGTGTTATGTGTTCAGCAGCCCAAGTCAAGTCTCCGTCCATCACCATGCATCCCCCCTGCCTCTCCTCCACCACCCCCCTAAAATCACCACACTGCTGTGTCCATAGGTTTTCTATTTCCTTTTTTTTTGCTCAGTCCCTCCACCTACTCAGCCCTTCTCATCATACTTAAGTAGAAAACAGACATTTCCACTCAACTGCATGAATTTTATAGGCTTTAGAAAGATGAAGACAGCAAAACAACAGACTCTTTGAAATCCTCCACACAGTACAGGACTCACGTCATCGGCCTAGCTACTGCCCAAGCCCCTTTCTGAAAACCAGAGAGGGGACTGAAGGCACGGCCACAGCCCAGTGCCACTGAGCAAGTTTCTCTTCTGCAACACGACAGAAATTGGCATTATCTGATATCTCTAAAACTCCACAAAGCTTCATTTACTTACCTCAGTGCAATCTTCCAAATACAGGCACACCTCAGAGATACCGCAAGTCCGGTTCCAGACCGCCACGTTAAAACAAGTAGAGTCATAATCTTTTTGCTGGTGGAGGGTCTTGCCCTCAATTTGTAAAAACTGCCAACACCTGCAAAGCACAATGAAGCAAAGCAATGAAATGAGGTCTGCCTGTACTCAGTCCTCACTTCCTAAAGTAAATATGTAGTCACAATGAGCTTGTTCTACCTACTATGTGCTGCTCAATTTTTGTTTTTTCCCCAAGGCAGGTAACTGCTAAGCTGAATATTCAATACCCATAGTGCTCAATCTGACAATAACTGTGTTCTTCAGCCTACGGCCCATTAAACTTACTCTGTGAGCCGATTTTTTCTGTCCCTGCATGAAATCTCTGATAAAGTCCCAAACCACTTCAACCACTATTAGACAGTAAGAATACATTCACTTTCAAGCGTAACAATAGCAATAAATATATCTAACCTAGTGCAATTTTCTAAAAATCCTGAATTTTATTTAAAGTTAAAGCATCATGCCTTTCCTAGGATATAGACAAGCTTAGAAGGCTATAATGAGGGACTAGGGGGAGGGAGAATGTATTCAACTTCTCTTCTATTTTCCTATCTCCCTGCCTCTCCTCCCAACTGATTTTCTAACTCTGATTGGGTCCCTCCAGGTTTGGATCAGAGGAAGAAAGAAATGGAAAGGGCAGAGCAAGTATGATCTTGGGCTGGTTTCTTCTGGCAGTTGCCGACATCTACAGTTGTCTCTCCCTGGGAGGGACGACCGCAGCTTTCCCTGGTCCTGTGTGTGACTGCTCAGTCTAGTCTGAGAACAACCAGCTCCACCTGAAAAGACAGCCGCAATAAATGTCCCTCCAGAAGGCAGACTCAGTCCTGGCCCTGTCCAGCCGGGGATCCACCCCTGTTGCAGGGTCCTCTTGAACAGCATTTACAATGGCTCTCTGTGGGGACTCACATCTGGTCCACAAGAAACACCCTCAGGCATAGTCGCCCCTCCCCACACACACCAGCACCCAATTCATCTGTTCTGCTCTTTGCTCCGCCCTGTCATAGAAGGATCGGAGCCAGGGCCTCTGCCTTTTGCACGGTTTCTCCTCTTTCCCTGCAAGCCCTCCTGCAAACAGTAATTCGGAAGACAGGTTATTACCGTTTCTCTGATCTGACTGCGCCCCCTTCTGGATCTTCGCTCCCCCAAAGCCTGCAATTGTGCAAGACATCTTAACTCAGAGCACTCACTCTGGCTTTCCTTTTCCGACTGCACCCTCCCCTCATTTGGGTGGTGATGAACATCTGTCATGTCATGTAAATTTAGCTACAAATAAAGTGAGTTTCCCTAGAGTGTGCCCCGTCCTATCCAAATTAAGATAGATGGACATCTAAAGTTTCTGCCATGAGATCAAAATGAAAGGAAAACTCCCGTGGCATCTCCCCTAGATGTATGTAACTCGAATAGCCTATGCTAGCTCCATCATTTCTTCTGTTCAAGGGGAAATATCCTCAATGTCTTTTTTTAGGTTTCAGTAAACCTATCAGATTGGCTGTCTCCCTGGGGAGTACCTCCAGTTACCTCTATAGAGATAAGGTGAACTCTTTCCTAAAGCAGTTGGCTTTTACCAAAAGGTCCCCTTCAGCGTTTTTGACAACTTAGTGCTTTCCATTAACCCAAGACATAAGCTTGTGCACAATGAGTGAGGTCATTCATCACTACAAATATATCTCCTGCATCCCATCTATCGGGTTCCAGCTGTGTCCAACCATTCCAGAGCCGCACGACTGTGTGTGGGGTCCAGATGAGCTTGCCAGGCCAGCAGGTGCGGGGTGCACGCGGCACCATTTGGAATGTCATCTTCTGCTACTTGGGCCAGAAGCAGTGTCACTATTCATCACCAAGAGAAACATTCTTTTGATATTTTGTCCAGTGTGCTCTGAGAGCCACCTGCATCAGAACTGTCTGCAATGCATGGAGATTTCCATGTTCACCCCAAGAATCAGAACCAGAATTTCCAGGGCTTGAATGCTAGAAACTGAGTAATGCAAAAACAGCCCGGGTAATTCTTACACACACCGAAGTTTGAGGACCCTGTGGGATACAATCAAAGAAGTAAAAGCCAGAGAAATTACAGCTTAAAAGAATCATATTCCTTTAAATCTTTGTTTCTGCCTTTTTTTGCCTGATGGCCCTCTGGTCTCCCTTTCACATCTGAAGTTGACTTTAACAATCAAAAAGCAAAA
Organism: Micronycteris hirsuta; assembly: GCA_004026765.1. Lineage (NCBI taxonomy): Eukaryota > Metazoa > Chordata > Mammalia > Chiroptera > Phyllostomidae > Micronycteris > Micronycteris hirsuta. The sequence continues at coordinate 30,850 of PVJI01015881.1, forward strand.
ATACCACTGAAAGAGGTAGAAGACGGAAAGAAGAGGTAAAAATAAGAATAGCAAAGGTAATATTCCCATTTATAACGTGGACTGCTAGAAGATGTCATTGATAGGTATTGAAACAATAAATAAAACCATAAACATATTATTTAAAGCCATAGAAGTCATCTGGAAAACCTCACAGCAGTGAGCAGAAGTGTATATTGGCAGGAGCTGCAATGGCACTAAGCGAGCTAAATATATAGTGTGATGTTTTTCATCACAGATATGTATTTTTAATAAAACTGCTTAACCATAATTTTCATAATAAATTTTACTCAACATACTGATACTCAAGCAATTCTAATGTTTAGTATGGCTGATATGGAATCCTCCTCCCTCAGGGCTTAAAGAATTGGTTCCAGCCAGTTGGAAGCCTCTTCTTATCATTCCAGGACCTTCTTTTCCCTGCTAGGTCTGGAGTGTTTTAAATGTCTGCTTCTGAGATCTCATTAATAGTTATTTCATTGGTGAAATCAGCAAAGGGAAGAGAGAAAGGAAATTAAACATTTTTTTAGAAGGTAGATGAAAAGGAAGTCCCTGCTCCCACAGAGCAATGACACTACCCATGGGACATCATTAAACACCCCCTTGTTACCAACCGCACAGAACATAGCAGTTAAATCACTTCATGCCCAGTACAGTAAGAGTTGCAAGTCCCTGGAGCACTGATGCGGTGAAGGCGAGATCTAACCATTGATCACAAGCTTTTATCTTCAGAGAATTCTTTCCAGGGTTGCCAATAACACATATGTAATGGGAGCTCTACCCCTGAGAGGTTGCATGTGAAAGATGAACATTTGTCTTAATTTTAGTGTAAAATGGGAAGAATGTAAGAGAGAAAATGTTTATTCAGGTCTGACAGTGTGCTCCATTTTTTTAACACTTCGTTTCATTAATTGTCACCCTATGAAGTAGATATTATTAATTTCACTAATTTATTAGATTGGGGAGACTGGTATTCAGAGAGGTTAAGTAGTTTGACCAAGATCCATTTAGAAAGCAGTGAAGTAAGATTCGACACTAAATTTGTCTAAAAATCTATTGAGAGCTACTGGCTGCTGGGAGACATGCTGTGAGAACTCTACGCCCTTACTGAATTCTTTGGAGGACTCAGCATTATAGAGTGCATGTAATGGCTCCTCATCGAAATTCACCAATGTCAGGTCTCTTCTCCTTTAGAAACAAGGCCTCCAGCCAGAGCTTCTTGGAGTTAAGCAAGATGAAATTGTCTACATACACCCCCGACTTCAATTCAGCCTCCTTGAGGGCAGGGAATGTTTTATTCATTATGGTCTCTGCCGTGCTTAGAATGGTTCACATGATAGATGGTCACTGTTTATCTGCTGAGTATTACATGATTAAACAACAAGATTAAAGGAGATAGTACTAAAGATTTGATTCCTTATTCAAAAGACCAAAGAAATGACTATCGAGTCAAGAAAACAGTAAAAGGGACGAAGCTGGACATTTTGATGTGACCAGCCTGAGGCACTGCCTAGTCGAAGAGTCAGGACATGAAGAAAATAACTGCTTTCTTCTTCTTTTCTCTTTCAACCCAGTAATGTGTGATGTAAAAACCCACAGCCTCTCTCTTCTCTGGGGCCTGATCGCAGACATGTTCCTTCCCAAGCCCTGTTCCCTCATCCATGCTTCTGGGATTGTGTCTGCAACCCACAGAGCAGCTTCCAGCATGAGCGTGCAACAGCCAAGGCCTTCATACATAACTGGAGAATTTCCCAGAGTCCTTGTAACTATCGGACTCACCATGATAATGGTCATTAGTGTGTATGAATGTCAGGGGATATTCGGGCTTTGAACTCTGCATGTTGCAATGAGGATTCAACCTGAGGTATATAGATATAGCTCTGTGCCTAATTCCATGGATTCCACCAAGGACCGTAGCAGATAACTGTAAAAATCCTCCAAGCTGTATGTTCATTATATACATAATAGCCCTGGTTAATTTGAAATTCACATTCACAAATCCACATTTTCTTAACGCACACTCCCACATGTATGCACAAATACATATTCTCAACTACAAGGAAGTGGGGCTAGTCAGTGAGGGAAGAAAGAAATATCCAAACATAATAAACCTTAGATTATAAGCAAAAGAATCAGTTCTTTGGAATGGAATAATCACACTATGGTGAATATTTCTTCTGCTCTACAATCTTTAATCAAAGAAGACATTCTTCACCTCAGTCTTCTACAAGTTTCAGTCAGCTATTTCCGATGCACTTTTTAGAAAACTAATTCAAAGGCTCTGCTATGACCAACAACTTCCATTATAGCCAGCAGTATCTAGCTACTGATGTATTTTTATCTACTACTACTTGCCATAATATACCTTGGGTCCTTTCTAAAAACCTCATGAAATTCACCTTGGTCCCACATGGCTAAGTAATAGAATCAAATTCACTGTAGTCACAGCAGAATCCAGGTGCAATTTTCCTGTCATCTTGAAAAAGCTCAGATCTTGCTTCCAGGTTCAACTTTCTCTTGAACTTGGATGTGTTTTGCCTGGTTTGTTCCTCAGCAAGTTATCATTTCTCTTGCTTTAATGCAAACTCTGCAAAATGCCAACGTAGCTGGACTTTTCACCGAGGACGTTTGAACAAAGGTCTGTTTTACTGCCCTGGCGAGTAAGTTCAATTTGTCTTCATGACAGCAAGTTAAGTAACAGCACTATTTTTATACAAAGAGGGTTGTTTTTTTTTTAATGAAATATGAGTAATGTTAAATCTACAAAGGATTGTGGAATTTGAGTCCATTTTGTTTCTCTGAATTTTAAAGAGCAGTTGGCTCCCCCTTTGTAACAGTGGAGACCATCTAAGCGTTTGGGAAGAATTCAGTGTAATCTCTAAGGTAGATTGATCAGTGAATAGGTCAATTAAAGATCTATTGGACGATGTAATCTACTCACTTATAGGACAAGATTTCTTTAAGTAACTGTTGTTGGATGTTTGCAGTATTGGGATATTGACACTAACACAGATTCTGGAACTTTCCTTGAGGAAATGAAAATATAGACACCTTAATATTATTTTCCCCTGAATTTCCATATGACATATTGACAAAAAGCAGCACGCAAATGAGCTGATGTAAATATCTTTCACATCTCCATTCTCCACTTCCCATTTAATTTCTTATGACATAGAATGTACCATATTTTGCTGTGTATAATGTGTACTTTTTTGCCCAATTTTTTGAGGGAAAAATCAAGATAAGCATTATACATGGGCAGTACCTGAAATACCTTGTATCTGTTCTTGTGTTTTGTAATTATTTGTTACATAAATTTTTTGTACCATAATACATTCAAAAACAAATGCCAAAATTCCTTTATAACACAAAAAACAAGTAGCTAAGTATAAATAAATAAATAACTGAATTAAAAAATTAAAAGGAAAGAAATTTTTCCTGAAAGTTTGGGCCCAAAACGCGGGTGAGCATTATATATGGGAGCACATTATACATGGCAAAATGCAGTAATTTTCTCATTATCAAAGCATAACCAAAAAATTGCTTGCTGCCTAAAAGAAGGAACATGTTGATTAGAAAGCAAAAGAAGGCAAAAATAAAGGAAGAGAACTCTGCCTCCTTAACCACATGCACTCAAAGCTGCACCCTCCTGGGCTGGCAGGACATTGTGAGACGTACTCGTCGTGTGCTCCATGTGTTCTGTGTATTTAAGTGCAATTAATGTTCATAAACAACACAGTCCTTCCCCCTCAGAGTTAGAGCAAAAGGAAGACAAATAGCCCTATTCTACATAACCACTCACTTTCCTGCTCCTGATTCTTAACCCAGAACCTATCTATGAACTTGGATTGGAGAAAAAAATACATCTTTATTATTTTAAATGCCTCTCGGTGGAAAGTAGCATTGCATTCCATTATAAATGAAGGAAAGCAGTATCAATGATACCTGTCATTTTGTCACAAATAGCATAGATATTTTTGTATCACACTATGCCTCAGATATCTCAAAATACTACTTATGCTCATCCATAATTAGAACTCATGGTAGATTGTATCCAACTTTCCTGTCATAAGATGCCTATGCAACACAGCTGGCCAACTATTGGATAATTCCTGTCTCATAGTTTTCAGTTAATAGTGAAATCATGTACTGTCATATGGGTGCCCCAACCATGATTTTGTTTCCCAGTGTTCTACGTCTATAATTGTTTGTTACTTAATCTTGGAAGAAGATTCAACATAAATGTTAAAGTTTTACAAATCTAGACAGTTCAATTTTCAATTCTTAATCCTCTGTAGGACAGTACAATTTGCAAGACATGAAGAGGTCACAGTCCACAAGTAGTTAACCTTCACGTTGATAAATATTAAAAGCTAGCACTGAACTTTAACTTGTCCACACATTTTTTTAAAGATTTTATTTATTTATTTTAGAGAGAGGGGAAGGGAGGGAGACAGAGAGAGAGAGAAACAGCAATGTATGGTTGCCTCTCACATGGCCCTCACTGGGGACCCGGCCCGCAACCCAGGCATGTGCCCTGACGGGGAATCGAACCGGGACCTTTTGGTTCCCAGCCTGCGCTCAATCCACTGAGCTACACCAGCCAGGGCTAACTTGTCCATGTTTTAAATGGTTTATCTTGTTAATTAGTACATGAAAGCAGAAGCACATCTATTATGTATCACAAAATTGTTTAATCCTGTGACGAAAGTATTTTAACATAATTGATTTCCTTTTCAATCCTATGTATTTTATTGTATGCATTTAAAAGTATTATCCTGAGAAGAGGTTTACAGGCCTCCCAGATGGCCCTAAGGGGTCTGTATTAGTTTCCTATTGCTGCTGTTACAAATTTAGAGGCTTAGAAAACCCCACCGATTTACTATTGTCCAGCTCTGCAGGCCAGGTGTCCCAAACAGGAGTCACTGAGCTAACACCAAGGCGCCAGCAGGGCTGCGGCCCGCTGGAGGCTGCAGGAGAGAATGCTTCTTTGCTTTCCCAGCTCGAGAGATGAGCACCTTGCTCGGATCCCGCGTGCCTCCCGCCGGCAACGGCATCACGCCAGTGTCCCCTTCAATCACTATATCCCCTTCTCTGACCATCCAGCCTCCTCCCTTGTAATGACACTTTCGATGATGTTGTGTCCCCGCAGATAATCCAGGATAATCTTAATCACATCTGTAAAGTCCCCTTTGCCGTGTAAGATGACATATTCACAGATTCCAGGAATTGAAATGTGAATCTCTTTGCAGGACTATTTTTCTACCAACTGCAGGGTCCCTAACACACACACACAAGTTGAAAGCCTTTCTTCTATTTCCTACCACCCTTTCTGCAAGTACAAAGATATCAGTGACATCCTCCACATCTCAAAATAATGTGCCATGCTCTGTAATTTTGTTAAAAGTCTTACTTAGCTAATAGCTGCTCTTGAGACTTACAGTCACGTTCTAGAGAATAGGACAAAATTGTAATCACAAAATCAGTGACATAAATAAGTCCTAAAACTCAATGGAAAATGATTACATACACAGATCTAAAAAGTTAAAAAGTCTAGAATGTATACGAAATTGGCATAATGTGTTGAATAAAGCGAGAGAGCATCTCTTTCAGGAAGGGCATCTCTCTCATATCCCCCGAGGTACCAATGTAGGAGCTTCAGTGAACAAATTCAGAAGTCTCTTCCCCTGCCCGAACAAGAGGACACCTGGGCAATCTGTCCTTAAATCAAGATCCAAGCTGAGTGACAACAGCAGCATTGCAAAAAAGTAGTTAGAAGAGTTCAATTTTATTCCTTTTTAATGTTGTTAAATTTCTCTCAGCTTGCCATGCAACGCTGGAAAATTCATGCAATGGTTATTCCCTCACACGCGTGCTCTCACTCTCCTTCTCTTTGTTTTCCAAATAAATATTGATAAGTTTATTTGATGGTCTTAGATGCTTAAAACCCCTTTTTAAAAAAAGTATAAGTACATCATCACATGGATAGTCTTAGATGTTTAAAAACCTACAAAATAGTGTAAGTACATTATCAAGTGTTTGGAACCATCTGATCAGCTGAAGCTAATATTATCCCTTCCCGCACACCTCCTCTCTCCTACCTACCCAAGAAAGGCGAGAGTGTCCATGACCTTCCAACAGCCTCCCTGATCTGATGGCATGAAGTACTTCCTCCTATTTCTTTAATGTTGAACTGAAAGCTCTGTTGGGTTCTTTCATAAACATCTGATTCTACAATGTATTTAAAATTGCAAGTTACCTCACGTCCTCTTAGCAATTAGTGGTGACAACCTTCAAAAAATAAGAATTAACTTGAATTATTTTAACCATGTAATTCATTGATTTACATAATTTTACTCTTTGATTGTAATAAAAATTTCATTTTTATAGTTACATAAAAGTAAATATGATGCATATACACATCATCTATGTGTACATCAAAAGTCAGATTAAAAAAAAAAACCCAACTGGCAGAAATGTGTCCACTCCCTGATGTATGCCGTTATAAAACTGTGGCTAAGGCAGGCAAAGTTTTCAGATACTTTTCACCTTGTTGCTTTCTTATTACAAAGCTGCTTCAGAATTTGTTTTATTCTAAAATAAAAATGCCACTGTTATTCTTAAATTAAAATCACTTAATAGAAAAAGCCTTCTCCAGATATTCTTAAACACTTTTGTATAGTCATGGTTTCCTAATCAAACTTGAAGCCTTCTAGAATCCTAGAGACCTTAACAGCCAATTTTTATCCGTTCCCTCATTTACATACAAATTCTTTTTTCCTACTTAAATGCCATCAAGTTATCTCAAATTAGCGATGAGGTGGGAAAATAGAAAGAGTGGAATATTGCAAGAGATAAAATAATCATTGCTTTGCAATCCAGGACGGCCCCTTGTCTTTGGAGCTGGGCTGTTGAACGAAGGGAGCTCAGAAGGGGCCCCTCTGTCTGCGCGCCTGTGTGCGGAGGGGCGCTATCACCTTCTGAAGTTCTCCATCTGTAATTCCCTCCTGCATAACTTTCTACAGTTAGCATCACATCATGATCATTATTGTGTATAATTTTGCTCCACCAGGTTAAACATGTGAAAATTAGAGTTAATTTGCTTTTATTATTCTTGAGTAGGAGAAAAGTTAAAAGCCAGGTGGGGAGCTGGTGTGGTATAACGGGGGTCAGGAAGTGCTGACCTCTGGTGAACCATTACCTCAACTCCCCAGTTGTGGGATCTCGAGTAAATCATTACCTTTGGGCCTCAGTAACCTCCTCAGGCCCTTGCCTTATCCCACCCCCGACCCCATCCCACAGTCCAGGGTTCTTAAAAACCATTATATGCAGGAGGGAAAGATGTCGGCGGAGTAGTAGGGAGCGGGATCAGCTTCCTCCAGCCCACTGGTGGGATATCTGGCTGATTTTCTGAGGAGTGGAGCGATCGCCCAGATTTCTTTCAGGAAGATTGGCGACCAGGATTGCGTATAACTCTGAAAGATCAGCCAATAGGGAGTCTGCTTCGGAGGGAAGGGACTCACGGGGAACTGGGAGGTCTTGGGATCCAGTCGCAGCAGCTTCCTGGTTTGTTCCAGGATCCGAGGGAGGGAGCTGGATTGGGGTGTGAGAGTTGCCAAAGCAGGAGCACACGTCTCTTGGGAGAGCCTTGGTCCCCAGCAGTCCAGAGGTCGGTGTGTTCGGTGTGTTCGTGGGGGCTGGTCTGCAGAGACTGGCGATCCCAGCGGGAGGAATTGGAGATTGAACTGAACGGGAGACCCAGGCCTGGAACTCCGGGACCAGGCGCGCATCCAGCGAAGCCAGTCAGGAGCGGCTGGGGGTGGTGCCCAACCGGGCGCCCAGGCCTGCGGCTTGCAAGCGCCTGAAACCAGAGACATAAGGGGTCAACAAATACAGGGGCGCAGAGCTCATTCTGGGAGGGCCTGAGACACGACCCAGCCACTGAGATCGGAGACCTATGGTGCAGACTCCCTCCATGGGAGAAAAACATCAAACCCCACTGAAGGGAGAGACAGACCTCACAAACTCTCACTTAGGGTGGGGATCAGACAACCTAGTGGAGGTGCTGCAAATTCCTAGCAACTCAGTTGGAGGCAGGACAGCAGCTGAGAGTGCAGCCAAGGAAGAAAGCCAGGGAAGTCTGGTATCTTCCCAGCCTGTCACAGCCATGACCAGACGCTGTTGAAGTCAGCCAACAGAAGTCCTTTTTTTTCTTTTTTTTTTTTCTTCTCTTCTTTCTTTTGTTTTCTCTTTGTTTCTTTGTTTGTTTTTCCCCACCCTTCTTCCTATCTGTTCTTCTATATTTTTTAACTCCTTCTACCTTCCCTTCATTTGGTATTCCTAGTTTTCTCTTCTTTTTATCTCATATTTTTTATTATATTTTATTTTATGTTATTTGAGTATTATTTTTTCTTTATCTTTCTTTTTCCTTTTCTTTTGCTTTCCTTTCCTTCGTTATCTCCCTTCCCCTCTCTTTTTATCCACAGGTGAGACATTAAAACCTGGAATTGTGAAGAGAATAGAGTGGGACCCAGACAAGAGTCAGCCCAAAAAACAGAGACAGTGACACAAAATTAACTTCACTACTCCAGAGAACTTGACAGATCAATTTAAGAATCAGAGGCTAGCAAGAGGAATCCCACAAACAATGGGAAGACAAAGAAACAATCCCCAAATGAAAGGAAAGGAGGAAGCCCCAGAAACAATGATAAATGAAACAGAGGCAAGCCAACTATCAGATATTGAGTTCAAAGCATATGTTATCAGGCAGCTCAAGAAACTCCAGAAACTTGATGAACTCACAGAAAACTACCAGAAACTACAGGGAAACTATAATGAACTCACTGCAAACTATGTCAACATGAAAAAGGAAATAGAAACTATTCACAAGGGCCAAGAGGAAATGAAGAATACAATATCTGAACTGAAGAACACAATAGAAGGAATCAAAAGCAGGCTCAATGAGGCAGAGGATCGGATCAGCGAGC
>PVJI01015882.1:0-39529 GCA_004026765.1 Micronycteris hirsuta
GCGTCGGAGCACAGCTTCCTGAGGCGGTCTGAAGAGAGTCTGGAGAAATCATTTTGTCCACCTGTTTGCTCCTAGAAGAGACCCACAAGCTATCTGAGATACCAGAAAGACAAATATCGGAGAGAACTGCTCATACACTGATAAAAATTGTAATGCTGTTGATTATATGGCAAAAAACAATATTGGATCATTTTCTTTCAGTTGAAGAGGACAAAGATTATTTGATGAATCTATATCAGTGATTAATCAAGGCTTCATGCTTGATATAATTTGAGTCCAATCTTATACTTCAAAAGACATGATAAAAGAAGAAAATATATTTATGATTATCCACTTATGCTGCGACATATACATTAAAAAACCATAGAGAAATAGTAGAGGCTCATTTGACCAGAGACTAGTGAGATGGAAGATAGAGATCAGGCAGCAAGTCTAATATATGTGAGGTTTAGAAGTAAATACAAAAAATTAAAGAGGACATCACTTCTATTTCACATAATTTGGATGTGCTTTTAGAAAGCTTATAGTTCGTTTACCCATGACAGATGCCGTTTCAAGAAAATGCTTAGCAGTAGAGATCATATTTCAAGTTGGCATCATATTTCTTCCTAGTTCTCTTGTGTGACCTTTGACACACTGTTTTTAAATCTGAAAAGACTGTTATATAAAATTGGAATATCAATGAAGATTAAGAGTGTAACACAGAGAAAGCATGTAGCATTCCATAAATGTTAGTTCCCTTTCCTATATTAACCAGTATAAAGGAAAGGCCATGGAATAATTTTGAGATAGAGAGGTGGGTGTGCAGGGCATTGTCACTAAAGCAGAAATATTAAAATTTTATAAGAAAACTATATGTCGAGGCTTTTAAACGAGCAAAGGAAATGATAGGATTTTGCTGAAAGCATAGACTTTATCTTACTCATTTCCTTATTTTACCAGGACCTGGATCAGAATTTTGAACAAGGTGAGTGCTCAGTAAAACTAGATGCTTAATGAATGTCAACAAATATTTTTGAGACTGAAAACACTTGCTAGGGTGACTGCTCCTCAGTTAGGACTGGGTGGCTTATAGCAGGCCAGCTACTTCACTGAGGATCGGAAGAAAGGGCAGACATAGATTAGATAGACAGATTTTATGTGTAATCATATATGCTTATTTCTGAGTTATCAGAAAATGGCCTGGGCAGCCAACAATGTAGAAGCCTACTTTCCAGAAATTCTAAAATTGCATTGAGGTGAGTCCAATATTCTGTGAGCATTTGCCAACTCAAAGAACAGTAAGGAGACCAAGAAACTGGAGAGAAGATAATTGCTTAGAGGCAGAAAAGCCAGCCGTGATGTCGGCCGTTCCAAGGCCCAGAGAGGTAAACAAGAAAGAGCAGGCGAGGCGGGAGGGACTAGGGACCTGAAGTGAGCCCAACACTCGACGCTGGTGTCAGCTCCACAAGAGTCGAGCAGAGCTGAGTTTCTTTGCTATGTTGTCCTGGAAAAGCAAAAATTCTAATTTAAGACCATTCAAAGGGAAAGAAGCACTCAGGACTCTCATTTACACACCAGGGAGCGCTGTGCCCTTGGAGGTACCTCAAAGGTAGATTGAGTCTTCCTGAGAGTATAACTGAACCCCATTTAGCTTGGCATTTGGTTGGATTGGTAACATGTCTCATTTCAGTCTGCCTTCAAGTGAAGAGAGTGAACTTACTATTGAGGTAGATAACCTCATCCAGTACCTCTGGTATTCCTCATACAAAATATTTGCTTTTCAATAAAAAAAAAATTACAACAAACCTCACATCAAAATGAAGAGGAAAAGAGACAATAGGAAGAAACCCACACTTGATCCAGATACTGGAGTTATCAGATACAGACTTTAAAAAAAAATGGATTTTTACTTTAAAAAATAGATGAAAAGATGACCAATTGCACCAAAAAGTAGAATAGAAAAAGATGATAGTACTGAAAAATACCTACACTGTCAATAGGACTCAGTGGCTGAGGTTAAGGGCACAGGGTACACAGTGAAGGAAGAGCTGGTAGGCTGGAAGCGTACACCACATCCTGACGGTGCCCAAAGCAGCTCTCTTTCCAGGCCTAGTTCTCCTGTCCCTCAGCTCCCGAGTGTGGGCGCTGCCTCTAGCCCACAGCTACACCTCCCTCTGGAGAAATGCTCAGAACCCTGTCGCCAGAGCATGCTGGAGCTGCATATCCTCCCCTGAAAGTGACCCACAGCTAATAATCTTTTTTGTAAGAAACACGTAACATGAAATTTACACCTTTTAGAAATGCAGCCGACAATAGCTGGATATGGTGACATAAAAACCCCAACTCCCTCAGGCAGATGTGTTTGGGCGCTCTATTCTCCAGAGCATCTGTAGGATCTGGCTGAGGCCAGGCTCCAGCTGAACCCAAGTCTTTGCTCGTCTCCTCTGCTATCCTGTTTTCTTGTTCCATGCGGGTTTCTTCCACAAAGCCCTCTCAAAAACCACTTACATAAGTATCCTCGTCTCATGCTCTGCTTCTAAAGAATCTGACACCAGAAAGAGTGACATTTATTGATGATAAAAAGGCAATTTACTAGAAGGTATAGTAACTCTAACTTTGAGTTTACCTGATAGCATAGCTTCAAAAAAATGTAAAAGAAAAAAATTGTAAAGCAAATATGGTGAGACCATTCAACAAAAGCCTACAAAATATTAGGGAAAGAAATGAAAAGAAAACCCGAATAAATCGAAAGATATGCCAAGTTCATTGATTGGCAGATGGACTAGTATAAAGATCTCGGTTCTCATCAAGAGGGGTCAGGGGGTTTGGGGAGGTACACTTAATGTTCAATTTCTCAATCTGTAAAGTAACAGCTATATGCATCTATTTCACTTTGTAGAAATACATTTTTTTTTTAAGATAGAAATAGTTCAGAGCTACTCAGGTCTGTTGTCAAATATAAGAGGGAAATACTTTAAGACTCAATTTGTTATCTCTATTTTATGCCAGTATTATTTTTATCTCAGAATCTAAATATTTGATTACTTCAATTTTAACTGTATCACAAATGCTTGTCTTATCTCTTTAAAAATTCATTATTTTTTTTTAAAAAACAAGCGTTTTTAGACTTGTATCTCCTACTGCAAATGCTAGTGTAGTGATGCGCATATAAGAAATCTAGTAACATTTGGCCTCCTGTGGGGAGGAGCCACCTGCCATGGTCAGTGAGTATCTCTGCACGTTCTGAGTATTGCAGGCATGCGAGTCCTTGACTCTTCTTTATTAAGGTTGTTTCTCAGCAGGTCTTTGCAGAAAAAAAACCTTGAAGGATGAGGTAACACCTCTCTCTGGACAAAGAGCAAGCTATGAAAGCACTTAAGCCTTCCGAGCTCAGGGTCCTTCTCCTGCAACGCAACCTACTGAGAATGCACGCATCATTAGGGCTAGCAGCATCGGCCTTCCCAATGCGACTAGTGGGACCGGAGAACCAACAGAGATGAAAATGAAGATCTGAGTAATGAGTCTTTCATCTCTGACATAGCAGTCTGGCATTTTCTGCCAGTGTCCACGAAGCATTAATGAATGGGGTAAAATCTTGTACCCTGCAGAATTTTTGACATCAGTCAGGTGGGTCAAAAGTGTAGGAGAGTAAATAGGGAAAAAGAAGAAGAAATAATGGAGGAAACAGATTATAGCTATTGCTAAGTTAAAGATGAATTGATAAATCATACAATAAAAAGTAGATATCATACATGTGAAATATACAATAGAACCTTAAATTCTATGTACAGCACATTTTGGATAAAGAATCTGGATACATAAAACTTTAGGGAAATAATATTATTAATATCCTAATGAGGTAAAAAAGAAGTATCTTTTCTTTTTTTTTAAAAGTACCTTCACTGTCCTCACCAACACCCAGAAAAATGTCCATCCATTTGGATCAGTTAAATTCATTTAAAAAGCATTTAGTAAACATTCTCGTTGCTCATTCCTGCACAGAATGAGCTGTGCAAGGGTCCACTGACTTGGGTAGGTGCTAGGAAACAAGATCAGACTCTGGCGGAAATGAAGAAAAAAACTTCGGAAGATACCCATAGGACAAGGCCCCGGAAAACAGCAAGTGGTGACACAGCACTCGTCAGGAGAGCTAATGCATTCAGAATTAGGGTTCTATGTAGAATTTTGGTTTCTATATAGATTTCAGTGATGGAGATGGCCTAGCGAATTCCCCAGAGAGATGTTACCTCACGTGACACAGGCTGGAGTTCCAGCAGGGTTTTGGGGATCTTTACCTACAAGTAGCTAAGGAATTAGAGGCAAAATGAGCGAACAAACACAAACTAAAACACAAGAGAACAGCTTTGAAAAATGCCCTGTTTAAGGAAAAAGATATATAAATTGAAACAGAGAACGTCTGAGACTATTAATCCTGACTGTTGGATAGTGAGTGAAGCGAGGCAGGGGCTGACAGAGAAGAGAAAGAATTAAATAAGAAGTAGAGAGGAATCAAGCAATTTAGGGCATTCATGACTGAAATCATTAAGGATGAAAAGAAGGTAGTTTTAATCCTATTTAATATGGTTAGGAAATGAAGGAGGACAATAAATATCTATAGAAGTACAGTCCCACAGAAATATAATACAAGCAATATTTGTAATTTTAAATATTCTAGTAGCCACATTAAAATACAAAAGAAATAGGTGAGTTTATACTAATAAAAACTTTATCTAATCCAATATATCCATATAATCACTTCAAAGTGTGATATAAAAGTATTAATGAGATTTTTATATTGTTTTTCATACTAAGTGTCTGAAATTGGTGTGTATTTTATACTTACAGGACCTGTTTATTTAGATGGGGCACATTTCAAATTTTCTGTAGCTGCACATGAAGGAATTCATTTTTCCACGCATGAGGAAGCGTAGCCCTGGGAGTCCACGCATGTTTGAGCAAAGTCCCCAGCGTGTAAAATGGCCCAAGCCGCCAAACGTGGACTCCTGTTTGTGGAAGCAGAATTCCTTGAAAGGGAATTTGGCTAACATATTTCTTAAAATTTACTGCCTTGCTGGATCCTTCCCCCTTCCCTGGATCAAAAGACTTAGGCTACTGCATGTCAGGGCTCTTCCTAAACCAAATGTTTATAGATAAACACAAGACTATTACCCTTACATTTACATATCTCTTCCTTTGATGCACCACTGGTCCTGTCTACCACCAGACCTGAATCTATAATCTATGCATAAATTAATGAACAGCAATCTCATGCTCTGTGCCCAGAATCTTCAATAAAAACCCCTGGAGCCAAGGCTCGGGGCTCTCTCCCAGATGATGAGGTAGGAGTCACGTGGTCCTGGTCCTCTTTTCCTGCATATTTATGAGTGAGAATTATTTATAAACGCATTCAGTCACGGTCACCATGGATTCTGCATAGCCATGAATCCACAGCAACACGCATCTATGCCTACCTTTTTAGACAATGCAGATCTAGGTGAGGAAATATATAATCATTAAATCTGATGGGGAAAGACAACTACCATATGATTTCATTCATATGTGGAATCTAATGAATAACATAACCTAAAAACATATACACAGACTTGTAGAGGGAGAATAGATTGACAGCTGTCAGAGCAGAGAGGGTTACAGGGCTGGGTGAAAAAAGTGAAGGGATTAAGAAAAAAACCTCATAAACATAGACAGAAGTATGGAGATTAACAGAGCAAAAGAGAAGTTAGGGGGTGGTTGAAGAGCAGAAAGGGGGATAAATGGTGATGGAAGGGGACTTGACTTGGGGTGGTAAATATGAAATACAATATACCGATGATGTGTACACCTGAAAGTCGTACGTTTTGTTAACCAATGTCACCCAATAAATTCAATAAAAAGGAAATAATATATAAAATATACTAAAAAGAAAAAAATCAGATGGGGAAGTTAGGAAGGAAGTTCTAAGAATATATAATTCTATATAAATTTCAGATAAATTAATAAACTAGTTGTTGGATTTAGAAAAGGAGAAGATAATGGGTATAAATTCTCAGAATAGGAAATAAATTCTCTGAGTGAGTAGAATGAGATAAAGCTTTCCTTTCAAGGGAAGATAAATAGGAGTTAGGATGGATAAGGAATAAATAAGTTTTAGTATTTTAACTTCTATGCTGTATGTTTGTTTGGTGTAGTTAGCCTTAAAACAACAAAAAAATACAAACAGAATGTTTGAAGGGAGACATTCCTAAGAGTTAGTATGGATGATGAGCAAAATAATGTAAGAAAAAAGAACAAATTTCCTGAACAGAGATTGAAATAGAGGTGATGGAAAATTAAGTAACTTGGTGGAAAAAAGTATATGAAATTTTGGGAAAAAGTAGGTATTGTTAAATGGCAATATCTGGTATATTTTAAAAACCTTTTATTTTGAAATAATGTTACAATTGCCAAATGGTTGCAATGATAGTTCAAAGTATTCTTATAGGTCCTTCACTCCACTTCCCCTACATTGCATTTTACAGAACCATGGTATACACATGCAAAACTGATTGGCTGGTAAACAGTCATTGGAATTGCTAGAAAAACCAGGATAATTAGAGGAAGATGTGGTCAGGAAGGAGGCCCTGAGAAGTAGAAACTTAATAGAATACCTAGAACCAACCAACAGAATAGAATCAGAAGTCTTAATTGGAAATTTGAAATAATTAATATGTGGAGTTTATACTTCTGCAGCTTGTTTCTCTAAACAGGGATAGGATTCACCATGATGGCAACAAGATAACTATTTTTTTCTTTTTTATAGAAAGTTAAAGTAAAAAGCAATCTAGTTATTTTAAGTTTGCAGATGCATTGAGATTATGGTCTCTTTTTAAATATTTACTTACGATAGGCTTGAGAGTGCTTTGAAAATTAGAATATCTATTATGAAGAATGTCTAGAATGTCCAGCTCTTTTACCTCTAAAGCCGACATTCTTCAGTGAGGTCCATGTAAAAACTTTTGGTCTGAAACTTCCGTGAGTCTGTCACATTTGTCTGACTATAATAAATTCATATTTTTATTAATGATCTCAAGCACCATGATCTATAGGTATTTATCTATATAAGTAATTATACAGTCCAATCCTCTTCTCAAATTTCTTGTAAAGTTCCCCTATGTGGACCCACCTATCAAAACAATGAAGTTGGGCAAGCATGAGGAATAAGAAGAAACACTGTTCAGTTTTCAGTGTGCATCTACGTCAAGACATTATATAAAGAAGATCTTTCATGGGAGGGGAGTATGGGGCAATGGTGAAAAGGTGATGGGATTACAAAGTACCAAGTAGTAGTTACAGAATAGCCATGGGAATGTGAAGCACAGCATAGGAAATGGAGTAGCCAAAGAGTTTATACCCATGACCATGGACATGAACAAGAGTGTGGGAATTACCTGATGGAGTGGGGGTGCTGGATGGAGGGGGGCATAAGGAGAAAAATTGGGACAACTGTAATAGCATGATCAATAAAATATAATTTAAAAAAGGATTAAAAGTAAAAACAATAAAGAAGCTTTCAGAGGCTGCCCTAGAGCCCTTCACATGGCATATCTGATTATTACTGATGTCAGGATTTGCGTCCGTTATTCCTGGAGGCAAGCATCAGGTGCTGCCTTGTAAATAACTCTTTTCAAGCATGATTTAAATTATCAGGCAAAAATATAAACAAAGTGAAATGTGGGCCAAAGTAACTATTAATTTAAAATCTATAACCCTAGGTTCAAAATGAAGTAACAAAGTTTTGGCTAACTTCTGAAGTTTTGCTAAGCTGTCTGCACTTGGAGGAAATGAGAAAGAAGCAAAAAAAAAAAAAAAAAAAAAAGACAGAGCTAAGGAAATATTTTATTAGTGCTATTAGTGCTAATAGGCACAACCACTTATGAGAGAAAGCAGACCTGGAAGTGAGATGTGTATTCTCCTCAATAGCTCAGTGTTAATCCTGTCATGAACATTTCTTCCCCAATCCCAGTCTGAGCATGTGGGAGTCTCAGTTCTTCCCTGGAGCACGATGTTGCTTTCCCCAGGACACCAGCGCAGGCTTTCCTCAAAAAGCCTTCTGTGCCACTGAGCCTGTCGCCACCCTTGAAGCAGGTCAAACTTGGTTCTGCGTTTTCCCATAGAGTTCTGCTCAGGCTTCTGGAGTTGAGCCACTAGGAAGAGTACTAGGGGATTAATTTTGTTGCCAAGAAAGATGTCACACTAGCTGTTTATTTCTTTATGGGCTGAAGCCTTTCTCATGTAATTGAACAGATGCCTTAGAGTCTTAGGCTTAATTCACTTTACAGTGTACCAAGTGCTTTCATATTATATGGACACATTTGCCTTCATGATAACAGGTTCGTGTGGAGACCATAGCTGGTATTAGTATTTTTAATTTTATAAATTAGGGAAATGAGGCTTAAACCATCTTATTGATTTGTTAGGTCATATATTTTACAACTTTTCCCATATACTTTCTATTATATTACCCATGATTATCTTTTCTTTATTTTTTATACATTTTAAAATTAAAATATAGATATATACAATATCCTTTGAACTTTATAAATGCATATATTAATATGACCAGAGAAATATTATTAACATCATTAAACAAATGAAATATAGAAAGTAAAAATATATACTTATCCTAAAACTCTGATAAAACAATACTATAAATTCTGAAGAAAGAAGTTAAGGAAGACACAAATAAATAGAAGCAAATATGTTGTTCATGGATTGGAAGAATGAACATCATCAAAATGTCCATACTACCCAAAGCAATTTATAGATTTAACACAATCCCTACTATAATACAAATGACATATTTCACAGATATAAAACAAATCTCTCAAAAATTTATATGGAACCATAAATGACCCCAAATAGCCTCAGCAATTTTGAGAAAGAAGAACAAAGTAGGTAGAATCACCATATCTCACATCAAACTATATTATAAGGCTACTGTAATCAAAACAGTCTGGTACTAGCACAAGGACATATAGATCAATGGAACAGAACAGAGAGCCCAGAAGTAAACCCATGTCTCTGTGGTCAATTAATATTTGACAAAGGAGCCAGGAGCATAAAATGGAGTAAAAGTAGCCTCTTCAACAAATGGGGTTGTGAGATCTAGAAAGCTACATGCAAAAATATGAATTCGACCACCAACTTATACCATACAAAAAATAAACTCAAGATTGTTAAAAGACTTAAATATAAATCACGATACCATAAAAGTCCTAGAGGAGAACATAGGCAGGAAAATTTCAGATATTTCATACAGCAATGTTTTCACCAATATGTCCCCTAGAGCAAGGGACATAAAGGAAAGAATAAACAAATGGCACTTCATCAAATTAAAAACTTCTGCACAGCTAAAGAAAACATCAGCAAAATGAAAAGACAACCAACTATATGGGAAAATATATTTGCCAATGATACCTCAGATAAGGGTCTCATCTCCAAAATATATAAAGAACTCATATGACTCCACCCCTGGAAGACAAACAATCCAATTAAAAAATGGGCAAAGCACCTGAACAGACACTTCTTCAAGGAAGACATACAGAGGGCCCAGAGACATATGAAAGGATGCTCAGCATCTCTAGCACCAGAGACATACAAATTATAACCACAATGAGATACTTCACAGCAGTCAGAATGACCATCATAAACAAATCAACAAACAAGTGCTGGCGAGGTTGTGGAGAAAAGGGAACCTTAGTGCACTGTTGGTGGGAATGCAGACTGGTGCAGCCACTGTGGAAAACAGTATGGAATTTCCTCAAAAAACTGAAAATGGAACTGCCTCTCGACCCAGTCATTCCATTGCTGGAATTACACCCTAAGAATCCTGAAACACCAATCCAAAAGAAATTATGCACCCCAATGTTCATAGCAGCACAATTTACAATAGCCAAGTGCTGGAAGCAACCTAAGTGCCCATCAGTAAACGAGTGGATCAACAAACTGTGGTACATTTACACAATGGAATACTATGCAGCAGAAAGAAAGAAGGAGCTCCTACCCTTTGTGACAGCATGGATGGATCTGGAGAACAATATCGTAAGTGAAATAAGTCAGGTGGTAAAAGACAAATACCATATTATCTCACTTATAAGTGGAACCTAAACAACAAAACAAACAAGCAAGCAAAACAGAACTAGAGACATTGAAATTAAGAAAAAACTGACAGTAACCAGAGGGGAGGGGGAAGGTGTATAAAGGGGCAAAGAAGGAGAAAGGTCATCAAGGAACATTTGTAAAGGACCCATGGACAAAAACAACAGGGGTTGGGGGAGGATTGACTGTGAGAGGTGGGGGTGGGCAGGGTGGGTGAGAGTATGGGGCCAACTGTAACTGAATAATAAAAAATTTAAAATAAAATAAAATTTATATTGGCAATGTCAGCAAAATGCCTGCAATTCACTTTTGAATAGTAAACTTCCATGTTCATCTTAAAAAAAAAAAATTCTGCACCATTTAAATTGTTGGCCTGTCTTCTAGAACTTTCCATGAATCTTCATTTAATTTTTGACTCTGCTACAGTTGTTTACAAAAAATAAAAAATTTTGTTTGGTATTTTCTTTAGTGATTTAAAATCTATTATGAAACATAAATAGCAAGGACACATTTCTCAATGTTAAATAAGTTATGGGTCACATTTTCAAATTAAGATATAGGTTGTATGTAAAAAATGTACATAAATATTAAAGTTGGGAAACTTGCTGTACTCTGTAGAAACCAGCATCCTGATGATAATGCATGTCTATGAATGCTCACAAAGGTAAGTTATACAATAAATATAATCTTCACACCAGGAAGATTCTCACCATTTATGAAATCATTTTCAAGTGACTGTTGTTTGCAAATCTATACCTTGACAATAATTTGAAATAATAAAATGATATAGTTAAAAAATAAAAGACAAAAGCAGGACCTCTTTAATTTTCTAAGGCAGTGTATGCAGAGCATACGACTGCAATTCAGGAACAAGACCTTTATAAATTTGTAAGACAAGCACTCAGATGAAGAAATAACATTGAGATTTGTTCTACTCTACGGTAGAAAATAGTCTTGGTTTTGTTTCAGTGCCATCAATATTGGATCATCTGGGATATAATGGAAGCCATGGATTAAATATATGTTGCCTATAGTAAGTTTAACTGCAATATCTTCTTAATTCACTTTGAATTCCACAATTCCAAAAAATGTTAGCAGAACACTTTCAAAAAGCCATAATTATTGCTATTAGAAAATAAATATGGCTCAAATACTTTAAATAAACTAACTTCACATTAACATTTCAGTAGGGTTAAAAAGAGCAGCATTAGCCCTGGCTGGTGTGCCTCAGTGGATTGAGTGCCAGACTGTGAACCAAAGGGTCACTGGTTGATTCCCAGTCAGGGAACACGCCTGGATTATGGGCTTGACCACCCCCACTAGGGGGCGCATGAGAGGCAACCACATACTAATGTTTCCCTCTCTTTCTCCCTCTCTTCCCCTCTCTAAAAATAAATAAATAAAATCTTTTTTTAAAAGACCACCATTAAAACGACTATGAACTCTACAACAATTCAGGAAAGTATTTAATGTGGATTAGAAATGCAAAATTCTCACAAAGTAGAATAATAGAATAAACATGTATAGAAAAATTTATATGCCGTGTATACCTGATATTGCCTTGGATGTTGTAGTCATTTGAAATGAAGTTTTATTGAAATTTAATTTAAAGCTCTTTGATAGGACAAGTATACTTTGCACACCACTGCTGTCCGCTTAGAGAAGTGCTAGGAAAAGATGGTGAATTCAAAGTATTATAGAATCCCATCACTTAGATAACAATTTTTAGGAGAATTTTAACAAGTCCAAATAATCATAGACTTGTCTTTTTCTTAGATACCACCAACTAGAGGAATTTTGAAGTTTGTAAAGTATTTGAGAACTCTTTTGGAAGAGTGAATGTTATGTCCACTAAACCATGGCATATTGATTTGTACATCATAGTTACCTAATAATATTTTTTTAGATAAAAGGATTTGAACTGAAGGAAAGTATTCTTAAAGGTTTTAGATAAGCGTGGGCTATCTGTATGACAAACTAGTAATGACTTGATTGAAATTGTGTCTAAGCCTACAATAAAATGTATATTTTCCCACAGAGAGAAATCATTAAAAGAAGCAGTAACTTATATTTGAAAAAATGTTCAGCAATCTCTGTAAAATGCAGTATGCCTCACCATTTTTTTAAGCAAAAGATACAAATATTCTTCCTGGTTTTTACTTTCAAAGAAATTTGCCCTATGTTTACTTATTTTGGTAATTGGGTGGGTGCCCTCATAGCCGTTACCCTTCAGAGACATCCATTCCCATGATAAGATGCTTTTGAATCTTACTTTAGGATGTCATTTTTTATTAATAACTCATTTATTTATTTTGAACAAACCCCATAACCAATGTGGTGATTTCTCATATAAAGAAATAGAATCTTGGATTAGGTTCAGATTACCATAGTGATTTGTATGAGGTTTGTTTTGCTTTGTTTTGCTGGGGGTGAAACTCTATAGGAACACAAATAGCAACTCATTGGAATGTACATCTAAATGTTTGTTCTAACTACAGGCACATTGCAGTACACACATGCTGAGAGACCCAGTGACTGATGGGGAAAACCAGCACTCTACTGATATGTTAGGAGTGCTTAAACCCCTAATCTATCTTTAATAAGCTGATGTGGCTTATTAATTTATACTGTCAAGGCTCTTTCCTCTTGTGTGTAATAAAAGGTTTGGATGATGTAAGACTGAGTTCTACGACTCTCCAACTTATATTTTATTTTTCTAATTCTTACATTTCTAAATTTAGATTTTATTGTTTGTTTTCTTCAGATGTATACATTCTATATTAATTGTTCAAAAGTAAATTTGGGTGATCAGATTTAATCTTGTCTCAAAATTTTGTTCCGAAAATTTTCCCCCATATTTAATCATTTATTTATTATTTTTAATTACATTTTATTGATTATGCTATTATAGTTGTCCTGCTTTTTCCCCTCCACCCTGCACCATCTACTCCCTCAGGCAATCCCCCCACCATTGTTCATGCCCATGGGTCATGCTTATAAATTCTGTAACTACCTATTTGTACTTCTGAATCCCCTCACCTCTTCACCCATTCTCCTACACCCCTCTCCCATATGGCAACCATCAAAATGCTCTCCATATCCATGATTCTGTCTCTGTTCTTCTTGTTTGCTTGGTTTGTTTGGGGTTTTTTTAATTCGGTTGTTGATAGATATGTATTTTTGCCATTTTATTGTTCATAGTTTTGATCTTTGTCTTCAATATGTCCCTTTAACATTTCATATAGTAATGGTTTGCTGATGACAAACTTTAGTTTTTTCTTGTCTGGGAAGTACTTTATCTGCCCTTCGGTTCTAAATGGCAGCTTTGCTGGGTTGAGCAATCTTGACTGTAGGTCCCTGCTTTTCATGACTTTTAATATTTCTTGCCAGTCTTTTCTAGCCTGCAGTTTCTTTTGAGAAATCAGCGGACAGTCATATGGGAACTCCCCTGTAGGTAACTAACTTCTTTTCTCTCGCTGCTTTTAAGATCCTCTCTTTGTTTTTTACCTTTGGCATTTTAATTATAATGTGTCTTGGAGTGGGCCTCTTTCATCCATCTTGTTTGGAAATCTCTGTGCTTCCTGGATGTGCATGTCTATTTCTTTCACCAAATTAAAGAAGTTTTCTTTCATTATTTTTTCAAATAGATTTCCAATTACTTGCTCTTTCTCTTCTTCTGTAACCCTTATGACCTGAATGTTGGACCTCTTGAAGTTGTCTAGAGGCTGCTTATATTATCCTAATTTTCTTTCTTTTTTGATTCTTCTTGTTGTTCTGATTGGTTGGCGTTTTTTGTTGTTTTTTTCATTTCCTTATGTTTCAAATCATTGATTTAATTCTCAGCTTCATCCACTCTACAATTGTTTCCCTATAAATTGTTCTTTATTTCAATTAGTGTATCATTTATTTCTGACTATATAATTTTTATGACTCTGATGTCCTCATTAAGTGCCTTGAGCATTCTTATAACCAGTGTTTTGAACTCTGCATCTGATAGATTGTTTACTTTCATTTTGTTTAGCCCTTTTTCTGGAGTTTTGATCTGTTTTTTCATTTGTGCCATGTTTCTTTGTCTCCTCATTTTGGCAGCCTCCCTGTGTTTGTTTCTACATATTAGGTAGAGTTTCTATGACTCCCTGTCTTGGTAGTGTGACCTAATATAGTAAGTGTCCTATAGGGTCCAGTGGCACAGCCTCCCCTATCACCCAAACAGGTACTCAAGGTGAGCCCTTCATGTGGGCTGAGTATACCCTCTTATTATAGTTGAGCCTTGGTTGCTGTTGGAAGATCAATGGGAGGTATTTACCCAGGCCAGTCAGCTGCAAGGACTGGCTGTGACCACTTACCACCAACCTCCACCTTCCATGGAGCATGAGCTGTGCAGGGACAGGGTATTGGTGCTCTGATGTGGTCTCTAACTGTCCACTAGGTGCACTGGCCCTGGGGTTTCCAAGGTGATGTAGGCCAAGGTCAGCCCCCACCTGCGTTCTACCAAGGACCACCCTGCCTGAGTTATAAAGCAATCTGAGATGACTGCTAGTTGTGCTGGGCTTGGAGATTCCCAGGTTAAACCAAGCTGTGAAACTAATCTGGCTGCTGCTAGTGCATGCCCTGGAGTTTATTGAGGCCACCTGTTTCTTGTTTGAGAGGATGTAGGAAGTTGTGAAGCATGAGCCAAGATAGGCCATTCATATGGAAAAGCTGCTTAGGTGGACCCATACATTGGGTGGGGCAGAGTCTCCGATGTTCTCCAAGGCAGGTGAAACAGTGTTAGCCAAGTTGATGGAGTCCCAGATATGGCACCATCCTGCCAGTCTGTCCAGGGAAGGTCCTGAAAATTTACAATGGCTTCTGCTCACCTTAATGCCAGACACTTCAGTTTCTCCCTGTATGTCACTGGTGCCTTTCAAGCTGCAACCCTGGTGCTGGAGCTCAGAGGGAGTGAGTCTGCGTGTGGGTCTTTAAGAGGAACTGCTTGGGTCTTCAGAATTTTCTTCCACGGACTTAAAACCTACTGCTTTTTATAGCCAGAAGTTTTTGGGGACTTATCTTCTTGGCACTGGAACGCTGGTTTGGGGGACCTGGTATAGGGCTGGGACTCCTTGCTCCCATGATGTCCCTCTAAAATTTTATCCACCACACATGGGTGAGTGACCAGCTCATTCCACATGTTTGCCCCTCCTACCAGTCTGGGTGGATGTGGTTTCTTTAATTCTGTAGTTGTCAGAATTCCATGCAATTTGATTTCTGATGGTATAAGTGATGCTTATTCTATATTTTAGTTGTAATTTTAATGTGGTTGTGTAAGGAGGCGAGCCATGTTTACCTACATCATCACCTTGACTGGAAGTCCATCTGATTTTTTATTTTTTTTTTAAGAAAGGCAGACTGCCACATGCATTGCCTCATTTGGATGTGAATGGAGTCTTGGAAGCTTGACTATACTACATTCTTCTACAAATGGACCTTGAGAGTTTGTTTGGAGGTTCTAGCAGGGGAACATAGCTACTCATATACCCTTGACCAAAGACCGGCCCTCTCCTCTAGTTGGGAAGGAAGGTTGTCCTCTTCACTGAGTACGCAGCTTCAGGAGGGATGCATATGGATCGGTGAGGGAGGAAGGGGTCACCTGCCTCGCCAGCCAGATCAGCTGAATCCACCCTGGCAATCAATTAGGTGACAGATGTTGCAGCCAGATCACCCTCACATCCTGAAAAATTTTTTAATGGCATTAAATTCTTTTTCCAACAATTGCAGAAACATCTTCTGTGTTAATGCTTTTAAACCGGAAAACCAATTAAGGCATTTTAACTTTAATTTTTTTTTAATTGAATTATGACATACATAGAGAACAGTACAATTTCAAAGGTGAAAAGCTCAAGAGTTATCACAACATAAACACACACATGTAATTATGACAGGTTAAAAATAAGAACATTATAAGTAACCAAGAAGCCCTCTTTATACTTACTGCCGTTATTCCCACCCGACATTAAAAAACTAATCACTATTCTAACTTTTAAACGCCATAGACTGGCTTTCGCTGAGTTTGACTTCTACAAAAATGGAATCAGGATAGATTATGTATTCTTTTATATCTAGCTTCTTTCACTAATGAGATTTATCATGTTAATACATGTAGCATTTGTATACAATATTAGTTTGTTTATTTCATAGCTATCTATTATTCCATTATATGAATAATATTGGTGGACATTTTTGTTATTTCCAGTTTTAGGCTATTACCAATAATGTTGCTATAAATATTTGTGTAATGTTTTGAGATGAACATACTGTATATGCCTTTCTGTGTTGTATTGTTAATATGCAGTCATGATATTTCAATGTTTTATTGTAGGCTTTGTTGTTGCAAAATAAAAACATAAAACAATTTTTTTGTTATAGGTATTCAGTACATACATGTCTAAGCTATAAAAATAATTTCAAAACATGAATTTAAATGTAGGAATACCTACTATCAAAGGCCATCTATAATAATACGTAGAAGTGGAATTGTTGGTCACAGGGTATCTTTTGGTTCAAGTTTAGCAAATAGTGCTAATAATTTTTTCAATGTGATTACATACACCAAAAATGGTATATAATTTTTTGTTGTTCCACATCATTGCCAAAATTTAGCATTTTATCTCTTAGTGTGTGTGTACTTATGTGGTAATATTTCATAGTTGTTCATGTGCATTTCTCAGATTTAAAAAACTGAGTTTTTTTCAAATATCCCAGGTAGGCCCTTTTGTTTGTCACAATTAAATGTCTACATCTTCAATAGAATCTTGGACTGAGGGCTCATATCCATAAACTCATTCAACTTTAGTGCCTGTCTCTTCCCCAGTAGCTTTTCCATAACTGCTGCCTTCACCATGAAGCTCCATGAGTTTTCCCAGTTCAAATTTAGACTTCTTCAGCATTTTACTTTTCTAACAAAGACATTATGAAGCAGATAAATAGATTGGCAAGACTCTTCTGTGTCTTTTCCAATGCTATCTGGAATCATTTTACTGATCACTTCTTTCAATTCATTTGTCTGCATCTCTCAGGTCATGATATCTCATTGTCTTCTGTATTTGGCGTACCTGTTGATGCTGAGCATAAGAGCTCTTCTGAATCTGATTGTTGCGTTTTTTAGTAAAACCAACACAGAATAAAAGAAGCAAATACCCATTGGTAGTCTTGACATTAACATGAGCCTCAATCATGATCAGCTATTTTTTTTATCTTGGAGCACATTTTGTCATGGGTTAAGGTCCATGTCATGGAAATTCGTCAGGTAGTTTTTGCTCTGACCATCCTCAGTAATTAGTTTGAATTTTCTAAATGCAACTTCATCATTCTGCAGATAAGATAGGCTCATTCCTGAAACATGACCCTTCAGGCCATCAGATGCAATTTTGGTTCCTTGAGCTCTTGTGATTAGTGTTTTTCCAATATTTCTTATATTGAACATAGCTGGTGATTTCACATCATACCAATCTTTCTTAGAAAATGGATCAACCACTTTCTTCTTGCCTCCCTTTTTGCTGCCTTTAAGTAAGGCCCTTGTTGGCGCTGCTCAGAGAGCTAAAAGGGCAGAAGTAGAACTCATGTGAGCACTTAGGCATATGAGTTTCTTTTCAGATGTTTATTAGTAATTTGATAGCCTTTTTATTTTGCTGAAATGCCCGTTCAAGATTCTGGTTTCCATTTTTCTATTGAGTTGTTTGACTTTTTCTTATTTCCTTATTTCTATTGTTGATACAAGATGTTGGTTGACAATATACATGGCAAATAATCTCCTCCCAGCCTGAGGGTGATCAGTTTTCCCTTTTCATGGTATCTTTTAACAAGTACAAATTTTTCAATTTAATGTACTCTCATTGATGAATTTTTGTATTAATTTATGTTTATGTCCTATTAATTTTTTAACTACTCCAAAGCCCCATGAATGCATTCTACTAGGAGTATTATTGTTTTGCCTTTCAAAACTTAACTGTCATCATTCATTGAGAAATTCCAAAAGCATATTCTGTGATGCTAAGTTAAAGTCAATAATAAAAAACATAAAAAGAAAAATATAAAAACAAAAAGTTACATTTTCCTTGCCAAAGCATGTGCTTTATTTGTGGCTATAAAGTATCTCTTTGTGTTGAATTGAGTGGTTGAGTTTAAAGACTGTTTTTTCCTAAATATTAACTTCCTTTTTGGTTTAACAAGCAAAAAACAACAGAGAAATTGCCTAAGTGCTATGTGTTTACAGTCCTGCAGTTTGTTTTGGCTATTGAAATTCATCCAAGAAGATGTCAAATATCTAATTTGTATTATGTTACAATGAAACAATTATTGTACTTGGTATTCTCAGAATTATTTTTCTTTTTTCATTGTTTGACTTTATTCCTTTTGTGCCAGGAAAAGAATTCCCTCAGAGATTTTCAGAGATAAATATAAGATTCAATGGGTTTATTTCAAAGATTGTAAATCAGTCATTCATAGTTTATAATAATATTTAATATTAGTATACAGAAAGTACACCAAAAGGAGGAAAATAAATCTGATATAAGAGAAAAAAAGCAAATAAAAAGAAAAAAAAGTGGAGCTTTACATAAAAATGTTTTATAGTCACCTGTGGTTGTCAGGAAAATGGACACATTCATTTTTATGTGTGCATGTACAAGCATACAAAAAATGCAGGTATATATACGTAGACTTTCTATTTTTTATTGCTTACATTTTTAAACTTTTCATAATTAATATAATAACTTCACATTCAGAAATATACTGTTACTATTACACAATTGTATTCAAGCTATAAAATACACAGATAATGTAAATAGTCCCATGACTACAACATTAGCAAACAGATGTTATTTTTTTTTTAAGATTTTATCTATTTATTTTTAGGGAGGGGAAGGAAGGATGAAAGAGGAGAGAAACATCAATGTGTGGTTGCCTCGCACACACCACCTACTGGGGACCTGGCCAACAACCCAGGCATGTACCCTGACTAGGAATCGAACCAGCGACCCTTTGGTTCACAGGCCGGCATTCAGTCCACTGAGCTACACCAGACGGGGCGATGTTATTTTATTTTTAATGAAAACCTTTGGTTAATTTATTTAACCATCATACAGGTTGGTATAAATTGGGTTTGACACTTGAGAATCCTGAAACTACATTTAAAAATTATCACATCTGGTGATGTAAGCACCATGGTGAACTTAGAAGACGTCTTGTATCTCTTTTTGAATTTACGCCTAGTCAAACATCTGTAATCCGGCAAAGGTTTCTCTGCTCACCACACATGCCTGAGCGATCCACACATTGGCACATCTGAAGATGGGTGTATTGGAACAGCACAGGAAGCAAGACTGGGGAAAGATAGGGACCGTGTTCATGAATGCAGTTCCCCAGTTGCTATGGTTGAGTCCATGGCCCCAACTAATGTAGCAGGAAGAGTTGGGGTGTGGCTCCTTACCCAACATTCCATTGGAGAGTCAGGGAGGCTGAAGTAGAAGGACATGATAATCTGCCTCCCTTCCCTGATTGTTTGCAATGGTAGCTGCAGCAAAGATGCATCTAAGGCTTCCTGCTACAGCACAGCAGCTCTGCAGCCATAGGAAACCAGGCAGCAGTGTGGTGGGCTAGTCAATGTGGCACCTCCCACCACTACATCCCCCACCACAGTGGTGGAGCACTGAGATGAAGGCAACCAAAACAAGTGGGAACATCCACCACCCTGGTCACTTAGGCTGTGACTCCCATGACCACCTTAGAGGCTCAAGAAGCACATTAAGTGAAAATAAAAGCTTGTCCTGCATCATCATCTGCTGGAAAACAAAAGAAAGATCATTATCAACCTGCTGAATTGTTAAAATTAAAATGGTACCTAAGTAAAAGAATTCACTATTTCAAATGTGGTAACAGAGGAACAATCTATCAAGCACCATGGTCAAGCAAAGTAACATGGTAACAGAAAATAATGAGATTCTTCAGAATGAAAAATCAAAGTAATAGAAAATTGTGATCTAAATAACAGAGAATTCAAAATACCAATCATGAAAAAAACTAAATAGATACAAGAAAATTCAAAAGTTACAAGAAAACTCAAAAAAGCATTTCATTGAGCTCAGGAATAAAATTCACGAACAGGAGTACTTTACTAAAGACATTGGAACTCTAAAAAAGAACCAAACAGAAATTGTGAAGCTGAAGAACTCAATAAATGAGATGAAAAAATAGAGCAGGTCATCTACAAAAGAGGATTAATAACCTCAAAGATAAAAGTCTAGAAATTATTTAGGTGGAAGAAGAAAGAGAACTAAGTTTTTTTTTTTTTTAAATGAAGGAACTCTGTGAGAACCCACTCCATTAGAAACAGCAACATAAGGATAATAAATATCCCAGAAGAAGAGAGAAGCAGATAGAGCCCGTTCAAACAAATCATTGATGAGAACTTTTTAAACCTAGGGAAGAAACTAGACATTCAAGTATAAACAGTAACAGCACACCTAATTATTTCAACACAAAAGTACTGTCAATACACATTATAATAAAACTGGCAAAAGTCAGTGATAGGAAAAAATTTTTCAAGGAAGCCAGGAAAAAATCATCAGGGAGAAAGAGAGAAAGAGAGGGAGAGAAACATCAATGTATGGTTGCCTCTCACACGCCCCCTACTGGGGACCAAGCCCATAACCCAGGTATGTGCCCTGACTGGGAATCAAACCAGTGACCCTTTGATTTGCAGGCTGGCGCTCAATCCACTAACCCACACCAGCCAGGGCATCTTCTCTCCATTTTTTAATAGCATTATTTGTTTTTGTTGTTGAGTTGTATGAGTACTTTATATATTCTGGACATTAGCCAATTATCAGAAGTATTGTTGCAAATGTGTTCTTTCATTTTGTTGGTTGCCTTTCCTTTTTTTTTTTTTTTACAATTCATAAAATCATTTCTCAGTCAAAATCCATAAATTCACTACCTATGTTTTCTTCCATGTATTTTATTGCTTCAGGTTTTACATTTAGTTCTTTGACTCATTTTGAGTTAATTTTTCTGTCTGGTGTCAAACAGTAGTCTAGATTCATTCTCTTGCATATAGCTTTCCAATTATTCCAGCACCTTTCTATTGAAGAGGTTTTCTTTTCTTCGTTGTTTGTTTTCGGCTCCTTTGTTGAAAATTAGTTGCCCATGTACATGTAGGTTTATTTCTGAGCTCTCAGTTCTATTCCATTGCTCTGGTCGATGTGTCTGTTTTTCTGGCTATATCACACTGTTTTGATTCTTATCGTTTAGTAGCACAGTTTGAGTTCAGGGAGTATAATATCTCTGGTTTTGGGGTTTTGGTTTTTTTTTTGGCCTCTAGATTGCTTTGGGTATTTTGAATCTTTGTGATCCTATACAAAATTTATATTTTTTTTGTTCTATTCCTTTGGGAAAAAAATTGAGATTTTGATGGGGATGTCATTAAATCAGTATATTGATTTGAGTATTATGGCCATAGTAACTATGTTGATTCTTCCAATCAGTGAACATGAAATATCTTTCCATTTCTTTGTGTCTTATTCAAATTCTCTCAATAATTTCTTGTAGTTTTTAGTGTATAGTTCTTTCACATCCTTTTTAAAGTTTATTCATATTTTTTTCTTTTTGTTGCAATTGCAAATGGAATTTTTTCATTTCTTTTTTTAAATTTTATTGTTAGTATATAGGAATACAATGGATTTTTGTAACTTGCAAATTTACTGTGTTTCTTGTTTCTAGTACCTTTGGGGAGTGTCTTTAGGGTTTTCAATATAAAGAATCATGTCATCTACAAAGAGTAACAATTTTACTTCTTCATTGTTAATTTGGATGGTTTTTCTTTCTCTGAACTAATGGCTCTGGCAAAGTCTTCCAGTACTACATTGAATAACAGTGGTGAGAGTGGGCATCCTTGTTCCTGATCTTAGTACAAAACTTTTATTGTTTCACCATTTATTATGATATCACCTGATGCTTTGTAATGCATGGTCATTATTATGTTGAGACTCTGTCTTAGACACATTGTATTGAATGTTTTAATCATCAGTGGATGTTGTATTTGTCAAATGCTTTTTCTTCATCCTTTTGTATGACAATGTGATTTGTACTTTTTTTGTTAATGTGATACATCATATCAATTGATTTGCATATGTTAAACCATCTTTATGATTCTTGAATGAATCTCACTTGATCATGATTATTAGCTCTTTTAATGTGTTGATTAATTAAATTTGCTGGTATTTCATTTAGGATTTTTTCATATTTATTCATCAGAGATATTGATCTGTAATCTTTCTTTTTCTTCCTTCCTTCCTTCCTCCCTCTTTTCCTTCCTTCCTTTCTTCCTCTCTTCCTCTCTTCCTTCCTTCCTTCCTTCCTTTCTTCCTCTCTTCCTTCATTCCTTCCTTCCTTCCTTCCTTCCTTCCTTCCTTCCTTCTTTCTTTTTCTTTCTGTGTATGTTGTCAGGTTTTGGTATCAGGGGCAATGTCCCCATAAAGTGAATTAGACAGTATTTGTTCCTATTTCACTTTTTTGAAACAGTTTTAGAAATAAGGATATTAAATATTTGAATGTTTGCTAGAATTTTCCATTGAAGCCATTTGGTAGTGAAAATTTAATTTTTGGGAGGTTTTTAATGACTTTTAATTTTCCTGGTATTAATTGGTCTATTTGGATTATCCACTTCTTCATAATTCAGTACAGGAAGGTTATATATTTCTAAGAACTTGTCCATTTCTTCTAAGTCACAGAATTTGGAGGTACATAGTTTTTTGTGGTATTCTTATATTGTCCTTTGTATTCCTGTAGTATCTATTGTAACTTCTTTCATTTATAATTTTGCTTATTTGGGTATTTAAATTTTTTTTCATAATGAGTCATAGCCAGAGGGTTATCAATTTTATTAACCTTTCCAAAGAACCAGCCCTTTGTTGTATTAATTTTTTCTATTGTCTTTTTGTTGTCTATTTTGTTTAATTCTGCTCTAATTCTGATTATTTCCTTCATTTTTCTGACTTTGGTCTTAGTTTGTTTTTATTTTTCTAATTCTTTAAGGTACAATGTTAGGTTTTTACCTGAGTTTTGTTTGTTTGTTTGTTTCCTGTTATAGGTGTTTAGATATAAATTTCCCTCATGTGATCACTTTTGTTGCATCCT
The DNA here is from genome assembly GCA_004026765.1 of Micronycteris hirsuta. Taxonomy (NCBI): domain Eukaryota; kingdom Metazoa; phylum Chordata; class Mammalia; order Chiroptera; family Phyllostomidae; genus Micronycteris; species Micronycteris hirsuta. Next base: position 23,287 of record PVJI01015882.1, read on the forward strand.
GCAAATTTTGATATGTCATATTGTCTTTCTCATTTATCTATATGTCTTTTGGTCTCATCTTTTATGGATTATTTTGACACAATTATTGTTTAGCAGCATGTTATTTAATCTCCATATATTTATAATTTTCCACACCATTTTTGTTGTTGATTTCCAATTTTAAAGCATTGTGATTAAAGAATATGCTTAGTATGATTTCAATATTACAAATTTGAGGAGGCTAGTTTTGTGCCTCAACATGTGGTCTATTCTTGAGAATGTTTCATGTGCACTAGAGAAGAATGTATATTTGGCATTCTGGATGAAAAACTCCATAAGTATTGATTATGTCCATTTGGTCTAATGTTCCATTTAAGACCATTATTTCCTTATTTTTTATTTTTCAATTACAGTTTACATTCAGTATCATTGTATTCTGTGTTAGTTTCAGAAAACAGCATAGGAGTTAGACAATCATGTACTTTACAGCGTGGTCACTCCCTAGTATTTCAAGTACCCACCTGGCTCTATGTAGCTACTATGATATTACTGACCATATTTCCTGTGCTATAACTTACATCTCAGTGATTAGTCTGTAACCACAAATGTGCACTTCGTAATTCATTGACCTTTTTCTCCTAGCCCCAATCCTCCCCCCTTTGGTCAACTGTCAGTCTATTCTCTGCATCTATGAGTCTGTTTATATTTCATTTGTTATGCTAAGTGAAATAAATCAAAGACAAATACCATATGATTTAACTTGTGTGTGGAATCTAAAACACAAGATAAATATTTCCATACTGATTTTCTGTTTAGATGATCTATTCATAGTTGTCAGGGTTTTGGGCAGTTTCTCCCTTCAGTTCTGTTAGCAGTTGCTTTATATATTTTGGCAATCTCAGGCTGAGTGTATATGTATTAATAACTACTATTATGTCTCCTTGATGTAATGTCCTCTTTGTCATTATAAAATGTCCAGCTTTGTCTCTTGTTAATTTTTATTGTTTATGCTTTTACAGGTGTCCCAATTTTTCACCCTTAACCCCCCACTCCCTCAGGCAATCCCACACCATTGTCCATGTCCATGGGTCATGCATAACTGTTCTATTCCCTATATTGTATTTTACATCCCCACGACTATTCTGCAACTACCAAATTTGAACTTCTTAATCCCTTCACCTCTTTTGTCCGACCTACCAACCCCCCTCCCATCTGGCAACCATCAAAATGTTCTCTGTATCTGTGATTCTGTTTCTGTTCTGCTTGTTTTTTCTGTTTTTTAGATTCAATTGTTGATAGATATGTATCTATTATACTTTTATTGTCCATATTTTTTATTTTTTTCTGCTTAAAGAAGACCCTTTAACATTTCATATAGTATTGGTTTGGTGGTGATGAAGTCCTTTAGCTTTTTCTTGTCTGGGATCTGCCCTTTAATTCCAAATGATAGCTTTGCTTGGTAATCTTGGTTGTAGATCCTTGCTTTCCATCACTTTGAATATTTCTTGCCAATTCCTTCTATAATTTTTATCCTAAAAGTCTATTTTGTCAGATATAAGTACTCCTATACCCACTTTCCTCTGGATTCCGTTTGCTTGCAGTGTTGTTTTCTACTCCTTCACTTTAAGTCCGTGTGTTTCCTAGCAGCTGAGATTGTCTCCTGAAGGCAGCATGTCGTTGGGTTTTTTTTTTTTTTTGATCCAACCCACTACCTTGTGTCTTTTAATTGATGAGTTCAGTCCATTCACATTTAGGGTAATTATTGATATATGAGAATTTCTTATAACTGTTTTATCTTTTGTTTTTGGTAGCTCTATTGCCCTCATTCCATTCTTTCTTTTTCTTTGTGTTTCTGATTTTTTAGCTTGGTGGTATTCTTTGATTTTTTCCCCTCCTTTTCCACTTTTTTAATGCTACATGTCTCAGTTTGGGATTTTTTAATGTTTATCATTAAGTTTGTGCAAAACAAATATTTATAATGTAGTAGTCCTTTTTCTTCTGATTGCATCTTATCACCATTGAATTAGTGATATTGGCGCATTTTTCTCATGGTCACAGGCATTTTGTGGCACCAGTCATTATTTCTAAATTCCAGGAAAAAAAAAAGATAAGAGAAAAAATGATGGTTCAGAAGACCCATGTGTCTCATTAGATAGAATATTAACACAGAGCCACTCACGAGTACTAAGGATTCTAGGTAAGCAACTAATAGAGGATGTAGGAGAGAAATTAATAGAGAATAAATGTTGGTTGAGACAAACTAGTGTCTTCCACAATTAGTAAAAATCCTTGTTAAATTTATTTTTTATTTAAATGTATTGTTCCTTTGCAGTTGTCCCATCTTTCTCCCCATCGTTCATCCTACCCCCTCTCCCTCATTCCCATAATCAATCCCCACCATTGTCTGAGCCCGTGAGTCATCTATTCATGTTCCTTTGCTCACCCCCTCCCCCCTTTTCCCCTTTATCTTCCTCTCCATGCCCCTCTGGTCACTGACAGTTTGTTCTTTATTTCCATGTCTCTGGTTCTATTTTTCTCATTTCTTTGTTTTGTTGATTAGGTTCTACTTATAGGTGAGATCACATGGTATTTGTCTTTTACTGCCGGCTTATTTCTCTTAGCATAATGCTCTCCAGTTCCATCCACGCTGTCCTGAAGGGTAGGAGCTCCTTCTTTCTTTCTTCTGTGTAGTATTCCATTGTGTAAATGTATCACCATTTTTTTGATCCACTCATTTACTGAAGGGTACAGGCTGTTTCCAGCACTTGGCTTTTACAAATTGTGCTGCCATGAACATTGGGGTGCAAAGGTTCTTTTGAATTGGTATTTCGGGATTCTTAGAGTATAATCCCAACATGGAATTGCTGGGTGAAAAGGCAGTTCCATTTTTAGTGTTTTGAGGAAATTCCACATTGTTTTCCACAGTGGCTGCACCAGTCTGCATTCCCACCAACAGCGTACTAGGGTTCCGTTTTGCTACACATTTTTCAATGAGTTATTTTGGAAATAGAAATTAAAATGTTTAAAAAATAGTTTTAGATTTATAGAAAAGTTATAAAGGCAGCTCATGGAGTTCCTGTATACCCTATACCCACTTTCCCCCTTTGTGATAATTTTTCACTATTATGATAAATTTGTTACAACTAAGTAACCAACATGAAAACATTAGAATCAACTAAAGTTCACCATTACTTTGAATTACACAATTTTTTTTCTAATTCCATGATCCCATCTGGTATACTAAATTACATTTAGTCATGATGTCTCCTTAGCCTCCTCTGGTCAGTGACAGTTTTACAGATTTTCATTGTTTTTGATGAATTTTACACTTTGAGGAAATCTGGTCCGGTGTTTTGTAAAACCTCTCAATTAAAGTTTACCTGAAATTTTCCTCAAGGTTCCTTAGACTGGGGTTATATGCTTTTAGGAGAAAACCATAGAGCTGAAGTGACATTCTCACCACATCATATTGGGCTATATGCATCAACATGACTTATCATTGATGATTATAACTGTAGTCACCTGACTGGTTGTGTTTGTCTGGTTTCTGCATGGAAAAGTTACTCTTTCTCCACCCTTTACATTCCATACTCTGTGAAAAGAAATTATTCACAGCCTTGTTTAAGGAGTAGAGAGTTCAACTTCTTGGCACAAAAGTATTTACATAAAGTATTTGGAAATCTTCTGCCTGGGATATTTGCCTCTTCCACCATTTATTTCTTTATTCTCTTTATTCAACCATTTCTTCCTATGAGTATGGGCTCATAAATATATATTTTATGTTTTGACTTATAACATAACACCACTCTTTATTTTGTAGCTCGAATTGTCCTAGTTCTGGCCTTGGAGCTCTTTCAGTTTGATATAAATTATTTATGAATGATAAAGATTTATTTTCCAAAAATAACAGTTTAAAATAATACTAACAAATTTAAAATAATTTTCTTTAATTATCCTAAAAGATTTATATAAAGTAACCATAGCACAAACATCTATAAATATAAGATCACTTTGTAAATTTCTTAAAAAAATAAGACCTTTGCGATTTTGATGGGGATTGCATTGAATCTGTAGAACAATTTGAAGAGCATACCATCTAATCAATATTAAGTCTTCAAATCCAACCATATTCAGCTTCCATTTATTTAGGTCTCATCATTTCTTTCAATAAAATTTTTAAGTTTTTTTAGTGAATTTCTTGGGATGACGTTGATTAATAAAATTATATGGGTTTCAGTTGTACAATTCTCTAATACATTATCTGTACTTTGTATTGTGTGTTCACCACCTCATGTCAAGTCTCCTTCCATCACTATTACCCACACCATACCTTCTTCTACCTCCCCCCGCCCCCTTCCCCTCTGATAATTATCATGCCATTGTCTGTGTCTAGGAGCATTTTTTTTTTTTTTTGCTTAATATCCTTCACCTTTTTCACCCAGTCCTGCAACCCTCCTCCCCTCTGATAGCTGTCAGTATGTTCTATGTCAATGATCTGTTTCTATTTTGTTTGTTAGTTTTTTATGTTCATTAGATTCCACATATGTATGAAATCATGTGATATTTGTGTTTCTCTGAAAGAATATGAGGGATGCATATATTCTTTCAAATTAATGTTTTGGGTTTTCTTAGAAGTAGATTCGCTAGCTCATGAGGCAGATCCATTTCTAACTTTTTTAAAAAAGATTTTATTTATTTATTTTCAGAGAGGAGAAGGGAGGGAGAAGGAGAGGGAGAGAAACAGCAATGTGTGGTTGCCTCTAGCATGTCCCCATTGGGGACCTGGCCTGAAACCCAGGCATGTGCCTTAGACTGGGAATCGAACTGGCGACACTTTGGTTTGCAGCCCAGCACTAGATCCACTGAGCCACACCAGCCAGGGGCATTTTTACCTTTTTGAGGTAATTCCATACTGCTTACCAGGGTGACTGCACCAATCTGCATTCCCACCAACAGTGTATGAAGGTTCCCTTTTCTCCATGTGTTTGCCAGCACTTATTGTTTGTTGATTTATTAATGATAGCCATTCTGACAGGTGTGAAGTGTAGTTTTAATTTGCATTTCTCTGATGATTAGTGATGTTGAGTATCTTTTCAAATGTCTATTTGCTATCTGTATATCCTTTTTAGAGAATTTATCTATTCAGTTCCTTTGTCCATTTTTTAATTGGATTATTTATCTTTATGATGTTAAGTTTTATATGTTCTTTATAAATTTTGGATATTAAGCCCTTATCAGATTCATCAGTGAATATATTCTCCCATTCAGTGGGTTATCTTTTCATTTTGTTGATGGTCCCCTTTGCTGTGCAAAAACTTTATATTTTGATGTAGTCCCCTTTGTTTATTTTTTTATTTTGTTTCTTTTGAATGAGGTTATATAGCAGAAAAATATTTCAATGAGAAATATTTGAGATTTTACTACCTTTGTTTTCTTCTAGGGGTTTTATAGTTTTGAGACATACATTTAAGTCTAATCAATTTTGAATTTTTGCTTGTGTATGTGTATGAAAGTGGTCATTTCATTTTTTTTTGCATGTGTTTGTCCAATTTTCCCAATACCATTTATTGAAAAGACTATCTTTACCCCATTATATGTTTTTGCCTCCTTTGTAAAATATTAATTGACCATAAAGGCATAGATTTATTTCTTGTCTGTTTTCTGTTCTATTCTTCTATATGTCTGTTTTTATGCCAGTGCCATGCTATTTTGATTACTATGGCCTTGTAGTATAGTTTGGTATTAGGTAGCATGATTCCTCCAACTTCGTCCTTTTTTTTTTTTTTTCCAGGATTGCTGTGTCCATTTGGGGTCTTCTGTGATTCCATATAAAGTTTTGGAACGTTTGTTCTAGTTCTGTGAAATATACTATTGATATTATGTTGAATCTATAGATTGCTTTGGATAGTATGAGCGTTGTAATAGTGTTAATTCTTCCTATCCATGAACATTGTATATGCTTCAATTTATTTGTATTTTCTTCAATTTCTTTCTTTAGCGTCTTGTAATTTTCCAAGTACAGGTCTTTTACATCCTTGGTTAAATTTATTCTTTGGTATTTTTTTTCTGAAGTAGTAGTGAATGGCATTGTTTTCTTAGTGTACCTTTCCAACAGTTCATTATTGGTATATACCAATGCAACAGATTTCTGAATATTTATTTTGCATCCTGTTAGTTTACTGAATTCATTTATCAGTTTCAGTAGTTTGTTTGGTGGAGTCTTTAGGGTTCTCCATGTACAGTACCATGTCATCTACAAATAATGACAGTTTTACATCATCCTTTCCAGTTTGTATGCCTTTTATTTATTTTCTTCTTGTCTGATTTCTGTGGCTAGGACTTCCAGTACTATATTGAATAAAAGTGGTGAAAGCGAACATCCCTGTTATTCCTGAGCTTAAAGAAAACACTTTTGGGTTTTTCCTGTTGTGTATAATGTTGGCTGTGGATTTGTCATACACAGCCTTTATTATATTGAGGTATGCTCCCTCTATTTCTACTTCGTTTAGAGTTTTTATTGTAAATGGGTGCTAAATTTTATCCAATGCTTTTTTTAGCATCTTGATGTGATCATGTGGTTTTTATATTTCATTTTGTTTATGTGGAATATTACATTTGTGGATTTTCAGATATTGTAACAACCTTGCATCCCCAGAATAAATCCTACATGATCATGGCGTATAATCTTTTTAAAAAAGTATTGCTGGATCTAGCTTACTAATATTTTGTTGAGGGTTTTAGCATCTATGTTCATCAGAGATATTGGCCTATAATTTTCTTTCTTTGTAGTGTCATCTGGTTTTGAAATTAGGTTGATGCTGACTTTGTAAAATAAACTTGGCAATCTTCCCTCCTTTTGAATTTTTTAGAATAATTTGAGAGCAATAGGTGTTCTTTGAACGTTTGGTAAAATTCTCCTGTGAAGCCATCTTTTCCAGGACTTCTGTTTGTTGGGAGGTTTTTGTGTTTTGTTTTGTTTTTCCTGTTTCAATTTCATTAGCTGTAATCTGTCTATTCAGATTCTCTGATTCTTCCTGATTCAGTTGGGAAGACTGTATGTTTCTAGGAATTTATCCATTTTATCCAGACTGTCCAGTTTGTTGGCATGGATTTGTTCATAATTCAGTAGAGTTTTATAGATTTTAGTATACATGTTTTACACTCCTTTTATTAAATTTATTCTTAAATTTTCATTGTTTTGATGGTTTTGTAAATGAAATTTTTTAATTTGATTTTTGATTGTTCATTTTATTATACAAAAATGTAATTGCTTTCTGTGTTTTGATCTTGTATCTTAAAACTCAGCTGAACTTGTTATTTAGATCTCATAATTTATTGGTAGAGTCCCTAAGATTTTCTATTTAACATGTTCATGTTACTTGCAATGAGAAGTAGTTTTTTTCTTTCTAATATGGAAGACTTTTCTTTTTCTTGCATAATTTTCCTGCCTAGAATCTCCAGTTCTGTGTTAGTTAAAAGTGACAAACATAGACATACTTCTCCTGTTCCTGACATTACAGGGAAATGTTTTATCTTAGTGTTTAATGTTAGCTGTGTTTTACATAGATCCTTTTTATTTGGTTAACAAAATTCCCTTCTCTTCCCATTTTGTTGAATGTTTTTACCATTAAATGGTTTTGAATTATGTCAAATGATTTTTCTTTACATATTAAAATGATTGTTATTTTATTAATGTGCTGTATTACATTCATTGATTGTCTATATGGACAAATCTAACATTCCTGAGAAAATTCACACTCAGTCATGGCATATTACCCTTTTACATGTTGCACAATTTTGATTGCTAATATTATGTTGAGAACATTTGTGTCCATTTCATAAATATCTGTCTGGAGTTTCTTTTCTTTTAATGTGTTTGTGTGGTCTTGTTATCAGAGTAATACTAACTTAATAGAATGATTTAAGTGTACACTCTTTTATTTTTGAAGATTTTGTGAAGAATTGGTGTTAATTCTTTAACATGTACAATGTAACAATTAAGACTTCTGCTCCTGAGTTTTTCTTTGTTGGGAAGGTTTTGATTACTGATTCAATCTCTTTATTTGTTATAGTTCTATTTAGATTTTCTACTTCTGAGTGATTTTTGGCAGATTTTATCTTTATAAGAATTTGTCAATTTCATCTAAGCTATGTAGTCTGTTGGCATATCAGTATTCATATATTCACTTACAATAATTTCTATTTCTGTTAGGTCAATGTCACCTCTTTCACTTGAAACTTTAGTAATTGGAATTTTCTCTCTTATTTCTTGGTCAACCTAGCAAAAGAATTGTCAATTATGTTATTTTTTTCAAGAATCCACTTGTGGATTTTTATTTTCTTTTATTTTTCTCTATTTTATTTATTTTCTGTCTAATCTTTATTATAGCTTTCATTATGCCTGCTTAGGATTTATTTACTCTTCTTTTTTAAGTTTCTTAAGATTTAGTTATTAATATGAGACATTTTTGACATTCTTAGACATTAATATGAGACATTTTAAATATTGACATTCACTGCTATAAATTTCCCTCTAAGAACTGCCTTTACAGCTTTCTTTATGTTTTGGATGGTGCATGTTTGTTTTTATTCATCTCAAAGTATATTCTAATTTCCCTTGTGACATTTTCCTTGATCAATTGATTATTTAGAAATGTTTTCTTTAATATTTATGTATTGATGAATTTCTCAAATTTATTTTGTTATCAATATTAAATTTTACTCCATTGTGTTTAGAAAGCATTTTGTGTGTGTGTTATTTCAATACTTTTAAATTTATCAAGACTTTTTTTATGAATACATAAAGACTATCAAAATGACCTTGGGAAAAATATATATCCTCCTGCTTTTGGGTGGGGTACTCTATAGTTGATCGAGCTAGTCGATATAGCTAGATCTAGTTGACTTTGAGTGTTGCTGAAGTATCCTGTTTTCTAGATCATCAGTCTAATGTTTTTCCATTATTAAAAGTGTGGTATTGAAACTGCCAATTATCATAAGGTTGTCTATTTTCTCCCTGTAGGTCTCTGAATTTTTATATGTATTTTGGAGCTCTGTTTTTAGATGTATATATATTTATGATAGTTATACCTCTTTATGGATTTTTATACAATATCCCTCTTTTTCTTTATTAACAATTTTTATATTAAAGTCTGTCTGTGTATGTCTCATGCTAGCTATAGTAGTTTTCATTTGATTATAGTTTTCATGTTATATCTTTTTTCTATCCTTTAACTTTTTAAAATTAAGTTTATTGGGGTGACATTGGTTAATAACATCATATAAGTTTTAAGTGTACGACTCTATAATACATCATCTGTGTATTGTATTATGCATTTAACCACCCGAAGTCTAGTCTCCTTCCATCACCATAAATTTGACCCCTTTTACCCTCTTTCCCTCTGGTAACATATTATGCCATTGAATGAAAAGTGTATTTTTAGGAGTTATATATTTGGATTGTGGGTTTTTGTTTGATTATTCATTCTGCCATTCTTTGCCTGTTTATTGTCATCTTTGATGCATTATGTGTTACATAATTGCTGATAAGATATATGTGTGCTATTGTTATTTTTCTTCACATCTTTATATTTCTCTATTCTGCTATTACTGCCTTTTTACATTAAATACTTTATCATTTAAATTCCCTGTTATTTACTATATATTTTGAATTATTCTCTTAGCAGTTTTCATGAGGATTTCAATTAATATCTTAATTTATAGAAACTTAGTTCAGATCAATACCAATTTATTTTCCATAATATACAGAACTTGTTTCTGTATAAGTCTGTTCCTGTCCCCACCTTTGTGCATATGGTCATACAAATTTCGTCTTTAATACATTATACATAATCATTGTTTTATGCTGTTAAATAAAATAGAAGAAAAATTATAAAGGAATACTTTTATACTGCCTTTACCTTTCCTAGTTCTTTTGATTTCTTCTTCATGTGTAATTAAGCTACTATTAGTGTCTTTTTATTTTAACATAAAGAATTTTTTTAAAATATTTCTTTAAGGTAGGACTGTTAGTGTTGAATTCTCTGACATTTTGTTTTTCTGTCAAGGGTCTGCTTTCTTTCTCATTTTTGAAAAGTTGTTGTACTAGGTAAAGACTTCCTGATTGACAATCTAATTTTGTCCTTTAATCCCTTTTGAATATGCCAATCCACTGTCCTTTGGCCTCCGTAATTTTGAAGATAAATAAACCACTAATCTTAATGAGGCTCTTTTGTATATAATGAGTCATTACTCAGTTGCTGATTTTGAGATTTTCTTTGTCTTGGCCTTTTGACAGTTTGATAATAATGTATCTAGATGTGGATCATGTTTACTTGAATTATACTTGGAGTAACAAGACAGTCTTAAATGTGTGTATTAATGGTTTTCATCAAATGTGAGTTTTTGCCTCATTCTGTTTCTGCCTGGGATTCTCATTGTGGTTTTGTTAGTACACTGGATAGTGTCAGTGTTCATTTTTCTTTATTTTTTAATTTATCTTTCCTGGTTGAATAATAATTAATGGCTGATCTCCAAGTTTGCTAATTGTTTCTTCTGCCTACTCAAATCTCCTATTGTGGCTCTTTGGTAAAATTTTCCGTGCAGTATTTTTCATTGAAAATTATAATTTCTAATGCAAAATTTTTCATTTGGCCTATTTTTTAAAATAATTTTTGTCTTTTTTTAATATTTTTTATTTGGTGAGACATCCTATTCATAATTTCTTTTAGTTCTTTACACAAGGTTTTCCTTAGTTCTTTGAACACACTTAAATTAGTTGCTTTAAAGTCTTGCTTTATTAAGTCTGGGATCTGGGTTTCCTGAAGGACAGTTTCTATCGACTTCTTTCCTTCCTATGTGTGGGGCATACCTTTTTGTTTCTTTGCGTTTCTCCTCAGTTTGTATTAAAGAGTGGATGTTATATAATATATAATAATATTATGTGATAACTCTGAAATCAGATCCTATACACACACCCAGAATTTGTCATTGTTGCTGCTGTTCATTTATTTAATGGTTTTTCTGAAGTAATTGAATAAAGTCTGTATATTTCATAGTGTATGACCACTGAAATGTTTGCTCAGAGATCAGGTAATAATCAGGCTCTGACTGGACAAAAATTTTCTTAAATGCCTATAACCAAACATCTTCTAGCTTTTGCTGAAGAGTTCTCTGTGCTTGCTGGGGTAGTTCTTTAATGCTCCAGAATTCAGTTTACAACTCATTTTTAGCCTTCATTATTGCTTATACAGCACCTCAAGGTCAGACAGAGGTGACAACTTAGGATCTTGTCAGATGTTTTAAAGGCGTAAGCACAGCTCCAGGCATGCACAGAGCTCTGTGCATGTGCTTGGCCTTCAAGATTTCTGATATATTGAAAGTTTTCAAAGCCCTCTATTGACATCTAATTTCTATATTTTCTTTTTTTTCCTGACTATATGGTTTTCTTTATTTAGTGAGCTAAGGCAAATCCTTTTATAAATGACAGAAAGTCAAATTGTCACTGCTTATAACTTACTCAAGTTAAGAAAATTTCAGAGACTGGAGGGAAGATGGCGGCGAGACAGGGGGAACAGAGTTTACTTCCTCCTACCCATTGGTTGATTTTCTGAGAAACGGGGCGAAAACCCAGCAGTATTCCAACACATATAATGATTGATGCCCAAGATTACAGGGGAATTTGAACATTCATACAGTAAGCAGAGTGCTTCAGAAGGAAAGGGTTCCCATTGGGACTAGCCCGGGGAGTAGGGTGGGGCTTCAGTCCCAGACCCGGCAGCCGCTTGGATCGGACACAAGATTCTTGGGGAGGGAGCCAGATTGGGATTTGTGAGTAGTCAGATGCTTGTTTTGTCTGACGGGCATAAATAGGAAGAATTTTTCAGAGAGGAAAACAGGAAAAAAAGTGGTACTACGTGGCTATTTGGAGAGGCCCTGCCCCCAATAGTCCCAAGGTCAGTGCCCACTGGGATGGGGGGGCGCTACCAGGATTGGTACAGGACCGGGATCAGTGCGCTACGCGGATCGGAGGCCCAGGGAAGTTGGCCTGTATCACCGGAGGGAGAGCACGGTCGGCCCTTGGCCCGAGGAGACTGGCGCTTCCATCAAGGGGAATTGGAGTCTGTTTGAATCCGGGGTCCGAGGCCTTTCCCAGCCCATACCAGAAGTATTCAGAACAGCTTGCAGTCTGCAGCTCTCTGGCCGAGTGCGGCCTGGGACACCAAACAAGGGAAACTGGGGACCGTGTGCACCTGGTGACCCACGGACCAATCGTACACAGTTCAAAAATACTAGGGACAGTGAACAACTGGGCCTCTTGGACGCATAATCCAGGGACAAAGAAGTGAGCAAACACAGGCGCACAACTCAAAAATACCAGAGAGAGTGCGCAACCGGACCTTTCAGCTGGGGCTTGCTGACGCACAGCCCAGGGGCAAAGATAAAAGAGTTCACAGGTGCACTGAGCTCACGCCGAAAGCTGGGGACAAAGCCCTAGCCAGCCAGACCAGGTGCACGCAGGCGCACGCAGCCCAGCAAGACCAAGCACCTTTGTGGGAATAGGGCAGAAGCACCCCGTTGAGGGGAGCGGCAGACCGGAGCTGCAGACCGCACAAACTCTTGACTGAGAGCGGGGGCCAAACTATCCAGAAAGGGCATGGAGAGAACCTATTAGTTAGACCAGCGGAGAAAAAAATAGGCAGTGGGAGATTTGCCACTATCAGGTGCACATCAAGACTGTTTGGGCCCAGAAGCACACTCAGGAACTGGGCTGGTGGCTGGACAACAGTGAAGAGTGCACCTCAGGAAAGAAGAAAAGCAAAACTGATATCTTCCCAGATGGACGCAGTCTGGCCGGACAGCTTTAAAATCAGGAACCTGGAGGGTTTTTTTGTTTGTTTGTTTTTTGTTAATTTTTGTTTTGTTTTGTTTTTGTTTTTTTAAACCCATCTTCCTCTCTGTCCTTCACCATTTTTTAATTCCGTCTTCCTTCCTTTCCTATAGTATTCTTAGTCCCCTCTCTTCATATCTCTTTTCTTTTTCTTTTACTTACTTTTGTGTTTTGTTTCATTTTGTTATTTTTTAATTTATAAAAGATAAAAAAAATTTTATTCTTTTTAATTCGTCCCTCCATTCTTTCCTTCTTTATACATTATTACTCCTTCCTCCCTTCCTTTTCTTATAGTATTCTCCCTCCCTTCCTTCACTCCTTTTTTTTTCTCCTTCTTTCCCACTCGCCCCCCTCTTTTCTTTACCTACAGTGAGACATTAAAACCTGGAGCTGTGAAAAGACCAGAATCAGCCCCAGACAGGGGTCAGTCCAAAAAGTAGAGACACTGAGACAAAATTAACTTTGCTACTCCAGAGAACTCAACAGATTAATTTAAGAAATAGAAGATAGCAAGAAGAGCTTCACAAACAATGGGAAGACAAAGAAACAACCCCCAAATGAAAGGAAAGGAAGAAATCCCAGAAAGAATGATAGACAAAACAGAGGCAAGCCAACTATCAGATATCGAGTTCAGAGCACTGATTATCAGGAAGCTCAAGAAGCTCGATGACCTAGCAGAGAATTTACAGAAACTACAGGGAAACTATAATGAGCTCACTGCAAACTATGTCAGCATGAAAAAGGAAATAGAAACTATCCAAAAGGACCAAGCAGAAATGAAGAATACAATATCTGAACTAAAGAACACAATAGAAGGAATCAAAAGCAGGCTCGATGAAGCAAAGGATTGGATCAGTGAGCTGGAAGACAAGGTAGAAAAAAACACCCAAAAAGAGCAGGAACAGGAAAAGAGACTCAGGAAGAATGAAGAGGTATTAAGGGAAATGCAGGACAACATGAAACGTAATAATATTCTTATAATAGGGATACCAGAAGGGGAAGAAGGGCAAGGCATAGAAAGCGTGTTTGAAAAAGTAATGATGGAAAACTTTCCTAATCTGATGAGAGAAAAAGTCACACAAGTCCAAGAAACACAGAGAGTCCCAATGAAAAGGAACCCAAACAGGCCCACCTCAAGACACATCATCATTAAAATGGCAAAATACCAAGACAAAGAGAGAATCTTAAAGGCAGCAAGACAGAGACAGGAAGTAACATACAAGGGAGCCCCGATAAGGTTAGCAGCTGACTTCTCAATGGAAACACTCCAAGCCAGAAGAGAATGGCAAGAAATATTCCAAGTAATGAGAACCAGAGGCCTGCAACCAAGACTACTCTATCCAGCAAGGCTCTCAGTCAAGATAGATGGCCAAATAAGGAGTTTCCCAGACAAAAGAAGTCTAAAAGAATACACCTCCACCAAACCAGCTCTGCAAGAGATGCTAAAGGGACTGATTTAAGGAAAGGAAGGGAAAGAGAGAGAGGGAGGAACACAGGTACAAAAAAAAATGGCAATGAATAAGTACCTATCAGTAATAACCTTAAATGTAAATGGATTAAATGCTCCAATCAAAAGACATAAAATAGCTGAATGGATAAGAAAGCACAACCCACACATATGCTGCCTACAAGAGACCCACCTCAGGGCAAAAGACCTTCACAGATTGAAAGTGAAGGGCTGGAAACAAGTTTTCCAAGCAAATGGGCAGGAAAAAAAGAGCCGGGGTAGCTATACTCATATCAGACAGAATAGACTTCCAAAAAAGGGCCATAAAGAGAGACCCAGAAGGAGTATTCATAATACTCAAGGGAAGAATCTACCAAGAAGACATAAACATTGTAAATATATATGCACCCAACATAGGAGCACCCAAATACATAAAGAAAATCTTGGAAGACTTCAGGGAAGACATTGATAGTAACATAATTATAGTAGGGGACTTCAACACCCCACTGTCAAAAATGGACAGATCCTCCAAACAAAATATCAGCAAAGACATTGTGGCATTGAACAATGCCCTGGAAGAGATGGACTTAACAGATATATACAGAGCCTTTCACCCCAAAGAAGCTAAATACACATTCTTTTCAAATGCACATGGAACATTTTCAAAAATAGACCATATTATAGGACACAAAACAAGCCTCAACAAATTCAAGAAAATTGAAATCATACCAAGTATTGTCTCTGACCACAAGGGATTGAAATTAGAAACCAACCCAAAGGAAAAAAAACCCAACACTCAAAAGCATGGAGACTGAAGAGCATGCTGTTAAACAATGAATGGGTCAAGGACGAGATTAGGGAAGAAATCAAAAAGTTCCTTGAAACAAATGAAAATGAACTGACAACAACCCAAAACTTATGGGACACAGCGAAGGCAGTCCTGAGAGGGAAGTTCATAGCAATACAGGCCTACCTAAAAAAAACAGAAATAGTTTACACAAACAATCTAACCCTACGCCTACAAGAACTCGAGGAACAACAGCAAAGACAACCCAGAGCAAGTAGAAGGAAGGAAATAACCAAGATCAGATCAGAATTAAATGACTTAGCGACTAAAAGGACAATTCCAAGGATCAATGAATCCAGGAGCTGGTTCTTTGAAAAGATAAACAAAATCGATAAGCCTTTAAGCAGGCTCATCAAGAAAAAAAGAGAGAGGACCCAAATAAACTCAATCAGAAATGAAAGAGGAAATATTACAACTGATGCCACAGAAATACAAAGGATTATAAGTCACTACTATGAAGAACTATACGCCAAGAAATATGAAAACCTAGGAGAAATGGACAAATTTTTAGAAAAATATAATCTTCCAAAACTCAATAAGGTAGAAACAGAAAGCCTGAACAAACCAATAACAGTGGAAAAAATTAAAGCAGTAATCAAAAAACTTCCAACACACAAAAGCCCTGGTCCAGATGGTTTCACAGGAGAATTCTACAAAGCATTAAGGAAGAACTAACACCTATCCTTCACAGACTATTCCAAAAAATCCAAAATGATGGAAGACTCCCAAACTCTTTTTATGATGCCAGCATCATCCTAATCCCAAAACCAGAAAAAGACACAACAAAGAAAGAAAACTTCAGGCCAATTTCACTGATGAACATTGACGCTAAAATCCTCAACAAAATATTAGCAAACTGCATCCAGCAATACATCAGAAAGTTCATTCACCATGACCAAGTGGGTTTCATCCCAGGAATGCAAGGATGGTACAACATTCACAAAACAATAAACGTAATACATCACATAAACCAAAGCAAAGACAAAAATCACATGATCATATCAATAGATGCAGAAAAAGCATTTGATAAGGTACAGCATCCATTTATGATAAAGACACTTAGAAAAGTGGGAATAGAAGG
>PVJI01015883.1:0-39804 GCA_004026765.1 Micronycteris hirsuta
AATGGAACAGAATAGAGAGCCCAGAAATAAACCCAAGTCTCTATGGGCAATTAATCTTTGACAAAGGGGGCAGAAGCATAAAATGGAATAAAAATAGCCTCTTCAACAAATGGTGTTGGGAAATCTGGATGGCTACCTGCAAAAAAATGAAACTCGAGCACCAACTTACACCATACACAAAAATAAATTCAAGGTGGATTAAAGACTTAAATGTAAGGCGTGACACCATAAAAGTTCTAGAGGAAAACATCGGTAGGAAAATCTCAGACATTCCACGCAGCAACATCTTCAATGATATGTCCCCTAGAGCTAGGGACATTAAGGGAAGAATAAACAAATGGGACCTTATCAAAATAAAGAGTTTCTGTGGGGCTAAAGAAAATAGTATTAAAATAATAAGAGAACCAACCGTATGGGAAAACATATTTGCCAATGATACCTCAGACAAGGGTCTGATCTCCAAAATATATAAAGAACTCATAGAACTCCACTCCAGGAAGACAAAAAACCCAATTAAAAAATGGGCAAAAGACATGAACAGACCCTTCTCAAAAAAGGACATACAGAGGGCCCAGAGTCATATGAAAAGATGCTCAACATCATTAGCCATCAGAGAGATGCAAATTAAAACCACAGTGAGATATCACCTCACACCAGTCAGAATGGCCATCATCAACAAAGCAACAGATAACTGTTGGAGGGGATGTGGAGAGAAGGGAACCCTACTGCACTGTTGGTGGGAATGCAGACTGGTGCAGCCACTGTGGAAAACAGTATGGAACTTTCTCAGAAAAATGAAAATGGAACTGCCTTTCGACCCAGCAATTCCACTACTGGGATTATACCCTAAGAATCCTGAAAAACCAATTCAAAAGAACCTATGCACTCCAATGTTCATAGCAGCACAATTCACAATAGCCAAGTGCTGGAAACAACCTAAGTGCCCATCTACAAACGAATGGATCAAGAAACTATGGTACATCTACACAACGGAATTCTATGCAGCAGAAAGGAAGAAGGAGCTTATACCCTTTGCAACAGCATGGATGGAACTGTAGAGCATTATGCTAAGTGAAGTAAGCCAGGCGGTGAGGGACAAATACCATATGATCTCACCTTTAACTGGATCATAATCAACAAAAACAGAAAGCAAGCAAAACATAACCAGAGACATTGAAATTAAGAACAGTCTAACAATAGCCAGGGGGGAGTGGGGAGGGGACAAAGGGGAGAAGGGTTTTCAGGAATCACGGTAGAGGACACATGGACAGAACTAAGGGGGAGGAGGAAAGCTGGGGAGGGAAGTGGGGTTGGAGGGGAAGGGAGGAGGGGAGGGGAGATGTTGCAAATAACTGTAATTGAACAACAATAAAGTAATTATTAAAAAAAAGAAAAATAAATTGAAAAATAAAAATAATGAAAAATATCTATTAAAAATTAGATTGTGGTGATGGTTGCACTACTCTGTAAATACAATATAGTAAATAATACTGTATACTTTCAATGAGTGAATGTTATGGCAGGTGAATTATATCTCAATAATTAAATAAATGTAAATGAAGGCTTAGACCATTTTTTCATATGTGTTTATTTAGCTCATGATGCATGTGGTAGGCAGTAATGACAGAAATAGAGAACTCAGTTGTCATTCATAACACACTGTAAGGGCTCAGTAAATGTTTGCTGAATTTGTTGAATACACAGGTTTTATTTTTTAATTATTTATAAGAAATTAATGTTTTTTCTTTGTATACAGTTTTATGAATTTTAACACATGTATATCTTCATGTTACCACCACAAAAATCAAAATACAGAACAGTTCTAACCACCCCAGAAAACTTCCTTGTGCTATCTTATTATAGTCATCTTTCCCCTACCCATAACCTTTGGCAACCAGTAATCTGTTATCTATCACTACAGTTTTGTCTTTCCAAGGATGTCACATAAATGGAACTATATAGTGTGTGACCTTTGACACTGGCTTCTTTCACTTAGTATAATGCCACGTTTTTGTGTGTCTCAGTTCATTTCTTTCATTGCTGAGGAGCATCTCATTATATGGATTATCATAGTTTATCTGTTCATCCTTTGAAGAATATTTGAGTTGCTTCTGGTTTGGGAAGTTCTGACTAGAGCTGCTATAAGCATTTGTATACATAAGATTTCATTTATTTAAGGTAAATACCCAAGAATGGGTCAGATGGTACATGTGCAAGAAACTGCAAAACTACTTTCCAGAGTAGCTATATTACTGTACATTTCCTTCACCAGAGTTTGAAGATTTCTGTTGCTTTTTATCCTCACCAGTACCTGGTATTGTTGGCACTTTTCATTTTAGGTATTTTAGTAAGTATGCAGTGGCATCTCATTCTGGTTTTAATTTGCATTCCCTAATGGCTAATGATGTTGAACAACTTTTCATGTTATTATTTATCATACTTAACTCCTCTTTAGTAAAGTATCTATTCAATTTCTTTGCCCATTTTTATTTGACTGTTTTTTATTGTTGAGTTTTGAGAGTTCTTATTATTCTGGAAATAAACCCTGTGTCAGATGTATGTTTTGCATATATTTTCTTTTGGTTCTTTTCCTTAACAGTGTCTTTCATAGAGCATATGTTTTTAATTTTGATTATAAATTAATCAAAAAATGAAAAAAGTTCCATTTATCAAATTTTTTTGATAAATAATGGTTTGGTGTCATGTCTAAGAACTCTTCACCTAATTCCAGGTCATAAAGATTTTCCCCTCTGTGTTCTTCTAAAAGTTTTATATTTTACATTGAGACCTATTTAGAATTGATTTTTATACATCTGAGGTTTAGGTCAAGTATTCATTTTTTTTTAACATGATGACCAACTATTCTAACACCATTTTTTTTTAAAAGGCTATCCCTTTTCTATTGAATTTCTTTTATACCTTTTTCAAAAATATAATAGCTTTATTTGTGTGGACCTATTTTTGGACTCTTATTGATCTATGTGTCTATCTCGTCACTAATTAGGTTGGATTTTTAAACAATCAAGAACCACTATTTATTATATACACATTGCACAAATAAGAGTAACAACGACCACTGGGAAGGTGTATAATTACCTCTTCATAATATACAGCTGCCATTCCAAAGTCCTCATTGACTTCTGCTTCAAATGCGAAGAGTTGAAGCTGTTCGCTAGTTGTGTGAATGGTTGGGACAGCACCTTGGACATCATCTGGCATGGTCTTGTCAACATCAAGGTGTTAGGCAGACAAAATGAAGCAATTACAAGTAGAGAAGTTTTATAAGAATAAGCCAGATGTGAGACTCCTGTCACAAGGTCTAAAATGCTTTTAAAGTTTCCTACAGTCTTGCCAATACAGTAAGAGAGTGAGAGTGAAGCAGCAGAGAAATACCAATGGTGAAAGGGAAGCTCAGTTATCTAACTACCATGGAAGTCAGTAAACATCACTTAAGGCAGAACTGCTCTCCTCAGTCCTCAGGGAAGTCAGTATCTATCACTTTCTCTAGTGTACAGACAAATAATATAATTTTTTAGGTGTCATGACATGAAAAAAGATTGACACATACTAGAGTCTTCAAATATCAAGAAAACAGGAGGCTAAGGGTAAAGCTTTGGAAGCTGTATCTATAGTTGTAATGAGATACATAGACAGATAGACCTTACAAAGAAAACAGTATAGAAATGGCCAGAAATGTAGGAAGACACCCAGAAAAATAATATATCTTATACACTTAGATAGGAAAGCAAGTCTTGTATAATAAGTAATCAGGGTGTGAAGCTATGACCAAGGAAGACCCCCCAAAATTCCTTAATTAGAAGTAAAAATAATATCAGTGACTTTAACAAGTAGAGTTGCTAAGGGAGGTGAAGAGTAAAGCTAAATTTGAGATGGGCCAAACAGAACTTCTGATATTAATCAATTAATTAATGCCTCTGTTCTTGTTCTTTTTAATTTTGATGATTTTGACATCCAAATCCCTCCAGCAACACACTTCCGTACCAAAACCAAAAATACTCTGCCTCTATTACCCCACTACCAGAACCCGCACTCAAGCCTGCTGCCCTTTTTTCACTCAGTCCCCTAAAAACTGCTGACTTCATTTCCTGCACTTCCCATTTGCCCATAATTTCCCAAGTGGATAAGCCTAGACTTCACGGTCATCCATACACACTACTCTATCACCAGCACACTCAAGTCCCAGGCATCCTCCCAATTTAAAACACTCCTACAATCTGGCTTCATTTTTAGATAGGAGCTGATATCTGGCCCTGAGGAAAACTGCATTCAGCATAGAGATATCTGAGCTGCCACAGACTCTTCCGGCATTCAGTGTTAGCTGAAGGCCTTTAATACCCTCGGCAATCTATGTATTTGTCCTTGTTCAGCCACACATGTCACAATGCCATGCAGTATCTCATTTTTTTCTCTTTCTTCAAACTTTTCATTCAACCCTTCTCCCCTTCACTTTCAGTAAAGACGTCACTTCACAAAGGAAACAGAAATCATTAGGCAAGAACTCTCTCAACTTTTGAACACCACACCAAAATTGTTTATCTCTGCATCCACTATTATCTCTTTCCTTTCAGCCTCAGAGGAAGAGGCAGGACCACACTTCTACTTCAAGGTTAACCCTTCCATCTAAACTTTTTTATTTTTTAACTTTTTTATTTTTATTGTTGTTCAAGTACAATTGTCTTCAGTTTCACCCCTCCCTGCCCCCCTCCCCACCCATCCCCACCTCCCACGGTTTGGTTTTGTTCATGTGTCCTTCATATATGTTCCTGGGTGGCCCTCTCCATTATCCCCTATTATCCCTCTCCCTCCTCCTCTCTGATTACTGTCTGATTGCTCTTTATTTCTATGTCTCTGGTTGCATTTTGCTTGCTTATTTGCTTTGTTGATTAGGTTCCACTTATAGGTGAGATCGTATGGTATTTGTCTTTCACCGCTCAGCTTGTTTCACTTAGCATAATGCTCTCCAGTTCCATCCATGTTGTCATGAAGGGTAGGAGCTCCTTCTTTCTCTCTGCTGCATAGTATTCCGTTGTGTAAATGTACCACAGTTTTTTTGATCCACTCATTTACTGATGGGCACTTAGGCTGTTTCCAGCACTTGGCTATTGCAAACAATGCTGCTATGAACATTGGGGTGCACAGGTTCTTCTGAATTGGTGTTTCAGGATTCTTAGTGTATAATCCCAACAGTGGTATTGCTGGGTCAAAGGGCAGTTCCATTTTAAGTTTTCTGAGGAAATTCCATACTGTTTTCCACGGTGGTTTCACCAGTCCGCATTCCCACCAACAGTGCACTAGGGTAAAGTCTTACTCCTTTCCCACTTGTAATCCCTGGGCTTGCCATTGATTATCCCCTTTTCCTCTGTTTTCACAATCTCTGTCTGCTGACTCCTTTTCCCAAACTAGTGCACATGCTAAAGGCTTTTCCATCTTAAAAAAAAACCTCTATAATTTCTAGCTACTACTTTCCAACTTCTTCCCTTCATCTTCCAATTTTTTGAATGTATGTTTACTTATTTCCTAAATACTCATTTACTCCTCAATTCGTTATAAATTGAATCCACCTCAATTAGTCCAATGAAATCGTTATATAAAGGTTAACAATAACCTCTTTATTGTCAAATCCAATGAAAAATTTTCAAATTGTTTCTTTTTCCCCTAGTTTTATTGAGATTTAATTGTCATACATCACTGTATGAGTTTAAGATGCACAGCATGATGGTATGACTTACATATATTGTGAAATAATTACTGCAACAAGTTTATTTTTCAAAGTATATTTTATTAATTATGCTATTACCATTGTCCCAATTTTTTCCTCCCCTTTATCCCCCTATGCTCTCCATCCCCCCACCCCCAGTTCATGTCCATGGGTTGTACATATAAGTTCTTTGGCTTCTCCATTTCCTACACTAAGTATTCTTAATCTACCCCTGTCTATTTTATGCCTACCAATTATGATTCTTATTTCCTGTACCCTCCCACCCCCATTCTCCCCCTCCCTCTCCCCATTGATAACTTTCCATGTAATCTTCATTTCTGTGATTCTGTTCCTGTTCTAGTTGTTTGCTAGTTGTTCTAGTTGTTTTTGTTTCTGTTTTTTAGGTTCAGTTGTTGATTGTTGTGAGTTTGTTGTCATTTTATTCTTCATAGTTTTTTATCTTTGTCTATTTCTTAGGTAAATCTCTTTAACATTTCATATAATAAGGACTTGGTGATGATGAACTTATGTGGACACTGTTATGGTTGAAACACGAAACAAATTCACACAGACTACCAAGTCCTATGGAGGAAAAGGGAAGGCATGGCCACTCTCTCAAGAGGAGAGTTCACTGACCCTTGCCTTGACAGGCTTTTATTGTTTTTCTGGGCACATTACATTGAGGGTGGTTTTCATTTACTATGCACAGGTCCTCATTGACTATGCATAGGATCACTGTAGGTGATTACCTTTTGCAGATAACAAAGGAGAGGATGTTGCTAATTACCTCAAGAAAGGAGGATATTTGCAAATGTAAAAGGGAAAGTGGTTGAACTGGTTACACTTGTCCTTGGAAGGTTTTAGCATGGATTTTAGGAAGTTGCAGTAAGCCCTTGCTGTCTCAATTCAGGGTGAGGGATTTTAGCAAAAAGCAAGTACAATGCAGTCCTGGTTTGATTCCCCACAGGAGAACCTGTTGGTGGGCATGGGTCCTGTGTTGCTCTCTACTGGTCCCTCCAAGTGGGAGCTGGGCCGACGCCACGCAGAGCAGTCTCCCATAATGAACTCCTTTAACCTGACCTTATCTGGGAAGCACTTTATCTGCCCTTGCATTCTAAATTATAGCTTTGCTGGATAAAGTAACCTTGGATGTATGTCCTTGCCTTTCATGACTTTGAATACTTCTTTCCAGCCCCTTCTTGCCTATAAGGTTTCTTTAAGAAATCAGCTGATAGTCTTATGGGCACTCCTTTGTAGGTAACTGTCTTCTTTTCCCTTGCTGCTTTTAAGATTCTCTCCTTATCTTTAATCTTGGGTGACTTAATGATGATGTGCCTTGGTGTGTTCCTCCTTGGTCCAATTTCTTTGGGACTCTCTAGGCTTCCTGGACTTCCTGGAAGTCTATTTCCTTTGCCAGATTGGGGAAGTTCTCCTTCATTATTTTTTCAATAAGTTTTCAATTTCTTGCTGTTGTTCTTCTCCTTCTGGCACCCCTGTGATTTGGATGTTGGAGTGCTTAAAGTTTTCCCAGAGGTTCCTAAGCCTCTCATTTTTTTTTAAATTGTTGCAAATAATTTTGTTCCAAATTGTTGATTTGAGTGCTGGTTTCCTTCTCTTCACTTTTGGTTCCCTGTATATTTTCCTTTATTTCACTTTGTGTAGCCTTCATTTTTCCCTTCATTTTGCGACTGAGCTCAGTCAGTTCTGTGAGCATCCTGATTATCAATGTGTTGAACTCTGCATCAGATAGGTTGTCTATTTCCTCATTGCTTAGCTCTTTTTTTGGGGGGGGGTTAATCTCTTCTTTCATTTGGGCCATATTTCTTTGTGTTGGTGCACCTGTTAAATTGTAAGGGGGTGGAGCCTTAGGTATCTACCTGGGAGGGGCAACTCTCTGCTGCATTGTGGCACTGTCTGTGGGGGAGGGGTCAGAGAGGGAACAATGCTGCTTGCTCGCTCTGCTCTAGCCCCACCTTTCCATTGAACTCTCCTGTGAGACTGGGAGTTTCTCTCACCTTCGCAACCCCCACAGTATTTTACATCTAGAGGTTCTTAGTCTTTAATTTCCTAGTCAGCCAACCCTGCCTCATCTGCAAAGTCCACCACCGGCCTTCTCTGCCTGGCTGCCTGTTTCCTCCCCTCCTACCAGTCTGGATGAATGTTTCTTTAACTCTTTGGAGTTTCATGCAGTTTGCTATTCTGGCAGTTCTGGTTGTTTACTGTTTTTAAATTGGTTGTTATCCTTTTGGTTGTATGAGGAAGCAAAGTGTTTCCACCTACACTCCCATCTTGGCTGGAACCTCTATTTCCTGCCTGATTACAGCAATAAGTTTAGATAACACTCATCATCTTGTATAGATACAATAAAAAAGAGAAAGAAAGAAGAAAAAGTCTTTTTCCTTGTGATGAGAACTCTTTGGATTTACTATCTTAACATACAATTTTGTATATATCATACAGCAGGGTTAACTATAGTGCTGTATATTATATCCTTAGTACTTATTTATCTCATAATTGGAAGTCTGTACCTTTTAACCAAATCTCCCTTCTTCCATCTCAGATTTTGTTTTTCTTGAATTTCTAGGAATATTTGACAATGTTTTTGCTTCTTAAAATTTTCATCCCTTAGCTTCTGTGACACCAATGTCTGCTGGCTCATTTGCCTTTTTAACAATTCACTTGCCTCTTTCTTTTTTTTTCTTTTTGCTCGTTCCACATTCTATGTTTATTATTATTGTTGTTGTTGTTGTTCAAATAGAGTTGTCTCCATTTTCCCTCCACCATGCCCTCAGGCCCCATCCTTCCCCACCTCCCACTCTCAAACCTACCCTCTTTGGCTTTGTCCATGTGTCCTTTATATATGTTCCTTGATGTCCCTTCCCCTATTTTCCCCCATTATCCCTCTCCCACCTCCCCTCTGATTACTGTCAGTTCGTTCTTTATTTCAGTGTCTGTGGTTATATCTTGCTTGCCTCTTTCATTAATTCTTCTACTCATCTATCCCTTAAATGTTGGTGTTTCCTAGGATTCTACCACCAGCTTGCTTTTCTCTCTACTAATGTTTTTCTCAGCAGCCTCATCTATGACCATAGTTTAACTAACATCTATACATTCATGTCTCATCAAATTTCATCTCTAGCTCATATCTCTCCCTTGAGTGAAATCCCACTTGAACCAATGTTCACAATTTAATTCAACATCAATTGTATCCCACCAAATTTACTCCTGTTGTATTTCTTGTCCTGGATAATGGTACTACCAGCTACCCAGTCACTAAGACTTAAACTTAAGAATCTTTTATTTCTTTTCCTCCATATAGTGTAATAATCAGTTAACAGCATCAGTTTCACCACCTCTAACCCATTCTACATACTTCTATGAGAGTGTTTTTTTGTACAAAGCCTCCCTCCACACTCCCGACTCCCTCACCAGTAACTGGCTTCATCTCCTGCTTCTTTGTCCCCCACCACTTCAACCTCTACTCCTGAATATAAGCAGGTTCTATACATATCATATTCTTCCAAGTTTCCATGCCTTTTTGATGTTCCCTATGACAAAAATTCTCTGAAACGCCCACCTGGAGAACAACTTTTTAGCCTTCAAAGCCCAATTCAAGTTGCATTCCTCTGTAAATGCCTCCCTGAAAGGTCCCAGATTAAAGTTTATCACTTTTTGTTAAGGCATCCCCTAATCTCCTGCACCATGGACACACTCTGTCACAGCACTTACCTTAGTCTTCCGCAGTTATTTGTACTTTGTGCCTGTCTCCTCTACTTATGGCCTCCTTAGGGGCATAAGGCAACAATAACTGCCATCTATTTCATGCTAAATCGCTTTCCAAATCAAATCACCCAAATCATCTGTGCCCAAAGGAGGATTACACTCTTAATCCTAGGATACTGGACACTTCTCTCCTACCTCTTCCAGGAAGGCTAAAAAAGGGAAAGAAAACTGATGGTGGTAAAAAGGGGAAAAAAAAAACAGTGAAGGAAAAAGCAAATAGAATAGGGGGTTTAAGGAAGCATAACTTGTTAGACACAGACTACCAGGGGAATAAAAAGACAGATTTTTGTCATTGTTTTCAAATTAACCACAACTGCAATTTTTTTTTAAATGAGCAAATGAAGGCAAGATACAAGCTGTGCAAATAATATATATGAACAGACAAGTGGGAGAAAAGCAGGCTACCCTCAAATACAAAAGTCGTATTTGAAGTGTGGTTGTCATTGAGTATGATATCTGAAAACATAATTTTTCTTTGATTTATCAGTCTTAAAGACAAAAAGTGAGAATTGCATACATTCACAGAATAAATAGAATGATAATTTTCATTTCATAATTTAAATAGCCTATTTTATCTATTTTATCCATCATTTTTATGACAGTTATGAAGTTAATTTTATAGAAAGTTGAAAGAGCATATACCCTGTTCTCCTGAAAATTAGTCTTACAATTTAGACAGTTTCTTATTCATCTTTATGTTTCAGTGCCTACCACAGAGCAGATACCTCAATAAATGGTGTGGAATTAACGAAGAAAAGAAACAAGGAAAAAAGGAGTTATTAAGAAGAAACCCTGATACCCTACAGAAAAAAGAAAGGGCTCCTAGTTCTTGAACACCTACCTGGTTTAAGGCTACATGCATCTGATCCACCAAGAACACATAGAGCTCACTAATGAATGTCTGCAGTTCCTCCTGGCTTTCAAATGATGTTGTTTTCAAGTACTTCTCTCTCACAATCTTTACCACAGCATGCTGCAAGAGACACAGATCACCCATCCAAAAACACGTCCAGCACCATGCTGACAGCACAGGCCTCCCTTGGGCTTCCGGTCTAAGGCTCATAAGAATTTCAGACGGGAATCGATTTCTCCCTTGGTGACCGCTAAACTGTTGGCTCTCTTATTTTCCCCTAATCAACACACTCTATATGATTTCTTTTCTTGATGTCACCATCATCACTAATTTGGTCAATGCAGGGCTCATACTGTGTGGAAAGTGTCATAAAGCTGAAGAAAACCTTCATATCAGGTTTATGCATTATGTCTCTTATGGTGGCCACTTGATTCCAGGGAGAAAAGCCTGATTTGAGAATTTAGAGAATAGAATTCTAGTTTTAATTCTGCTTGACACTTCAGTTGACACTTGACACTTCAGTTTCCTTATTTGTTAAATAGATATGGACTTCTGGTGTTACTATCTTACTTCAGAAGATGATTGAAAAGCCAGAAAGAAGCAATAGGTGATGAAGCTTAACATGCTGTACAAATAACGCATTGCTATAGCCAAGACAGCTTCTTCTTCTTTTTGCCCCCAAGCTAACATTATTGCCAGGTTTTATATTAAATGCTTTCCATGCATTATATTATTTAATTCTCATAACGACCCATGTGATAATATTAATATTATCCCTCATGGTTAGGCAAAGAAATTGATGCTCAGAGAGGTGTAAAGTCACTGGACTAATATCCAGCTAGTAACAGTAGAGCCAGAATCAAACTGAAATGTGACCACGCCACCTACTGAGAACAGCCTCTTGCCTCCAGGAGCATCAGCTGTTTTTTACTTTATTACTTTCACATACTTTTTTTGTATTTGTTTACTATATTACACATGGCACATAGTAAATGCGCATTGAAAGGCAGTGCAGTATAGCAGTTAAGAACGTGATTTCTGGAGCCAGACTACCAGAATCTGAGTCCCATCTTTGACCTTTACTGGCTCTGTGACCTTGGGCAAATTATTTAACCAACTAATGTTATATTTCTCCATCTGTAAAAATGGGGATTACTTACATCATAGGGTTGTTGTGAGGATTAAATTAGTAAAATATGAAGCATTTAAAAATTTGCCTGGTATACAGTAAACACTCAATAAATGTTAGCCATTATCACCCTGACTGCTGTGTATCAATTGGTTTGGTATGGTCTTGCAAAGTAAAAGGTTGCTGATTTGATGTCTGGTCAGGGCACAAGCCTGGACTGCAGGCTTAGTCTGTTGTCGGGGTGCATGAGAGAGGCAACCAATCAATGTTTCTCTCTCACATCGATGTTTCTCTCCTTCTCTTTCTCCCTCCCCTCCCCTCTCTCTAAAAATAAATAAAAAGTTAGCCATTATTATTCAGGAAATTATTATTAGGTAAATATTTCTCAAATTTTAGTGATTCTATGGACTAGGGACAAGTTTGTAATAGGAGAGAGAGATAATTAGTCACGGAATCAGTACACGGCACACAGTTTCTGCCTGCTAGAGCAACATGAAATCTGGCTCAAAATCTGGCCTAGCCTCAAGTGAAGAATCTATTTCTTAAAAGTTTACACTTGAAAAGGATGCTGAACCATTCCATGGCTCTGCAGGAGTGGAGCTTCTCCTAACAGTCTGTCATGGAGAACATAGCTATCTCCAGCAAGAAAGGTGGGAGCATAGCCGAATATAACCACAGATAAAATGATAACTAGGTATGTAGAGAAGATGCTGCATAAAATCCATGGAATAATTAAATAAATGAATGTTTACCTTGAGTTGCTCTTTGAAAGCAAAATATTTTCCAGAGCAATTAAGTTCATAGTTGAGCTGGCACTTCTGCTCCACCAGGGTTTCACTATCTATATTATTCTCCAGTTTGGCCACCTGTTTTCCAAACATCCTGTGATACTCATCCAGAATGGCTCTAGAAATGTTCTTGATCTGCTCATGGTAGTCACTCACCGCCTAGAAAAATACAGACTGTCTGGTAAAGAGACCTCAAAGAGGTCAAGACATGGAATGGAATTCTGAAACTGGATTGTGTTTTACGTTCAATAATACTTTAGGTATAAATTGCCCTTTGCTTCCCAGCTCAGAGACCACCAGCTAAAGATTGAACACCAAATACTATTCATCGCAAGCCACTTGTTACAAACAGATACAAGAAGGAAAAGATGTGAAGCTACAAGTTCTCACCCCTTCTGAAAAATACATTGAATAATCCTTGCTTATTTTCAAATGATGCACTCAACACCTTACTACTTACAGTTTCACCTTGGCTTTGGCACTTACCTTCTCAGCTCCTCCTGTCCTGCGGGAAACAGGTGGCCTTGGAGGAATCAGTTCCTTGACCCTGTATCAGGAAACAACAATTTTATTATCTGCAGGTTCATGTTCTCTTCTTTCCCACCACCAAAGAGTCTGCATGGGGGAGATCTAAGGTCTGTTCCCCCATTACACTTAAGCATTGTGCTGTTCTCTCATGTAAAAGCCTAGACAGTATGAACCCCAGAAGAGTATATAGCTATGGATCAGATAGGAAGGAAGCAAAGAAACAGCTACTTAGAGAGTAGTATCTAAGTTGTACTTTTGGCTAATTTGAGCCCTGGCTTTACCATTACATATTTTTTTTTCAACCAATGCTATGTACAGGAGGCTGCTTGACTCAGGGGATTAGAAAGAAATAGGTGTTATAATTTTATGCGCACTCAATAGAGTCTCTGAAAGCATAAAGTTTTGGAAATTTAAATGGTACAGGCAAATGAAAGCTTTTCTTACCCTTCCATCTAGGTCATGATTTATGATTGTTTTAAATTACAATAATGATATCAGACTTTATGGTGAGTAAAAAAATCCATTTTGTCACTATCAAACTACTTATGACAAAACTTTCTACCTTCCATTTTTAGGACAGTATATAAGAACCTAGATGGAATTATTAAGTTATAGCCTTTAAATTTTATTTATTTATTTTTTAAAAAGATTTTATTTTAGACAGAGGGGAAGGGAGGGAGAGAGGGAAACATCAATGTGTGGTTGCCTCTCACATGCCCCCTACTGGGGACCTGACCGGCAACCTAGGCATGTGCCCTGACTGGGAATCGAACTGATGACCCTTTGGTTCGCAGGCCAGCACTCAATCCACTGAGCCACACCATCCAGGGCTAAATTTTATTTGAATGGGTAATATATCTAAATGATTCAAGACTTAAGAAGTATGAAACAACATATAATAAACTATATCCTTCCAAACTTGTTTTCCAACTACCCAGTTTCCTCTCCAGAGACAATGTAATTCATTCATTCATCCATTCAAACTATACACAGAGTGGCTCCTATCCATCAGGCGCTCTCCCAGGTTCTGGGGATAGGGCATTAAACAAAACAAACAAAAATGCTTGCCTTCATGGAGCTTACATTTTGGTGGGGAAAGGTGATAAACAACTTAAATAATCAAGATAAATATGTTAATTATATGTGCCATGGAAAAATAATGCAGGAAGGCAGATAGACTATGTTGAGGGCTGGAGTGATGAAGCTGAGAAGCATATTTCACTAGAGAAAATCTTCTTGCTGAAATAATAACAAATGATGGAAGTGAGGAATCAAGTCATGTAGATATGAGGGATAAGAAAGTCACAGACAAAGGGAACAGTAAGTGTGAAGGTCTTGCTGCAAGAGTGTGCCTGGCATGTGTGAAGAAGAGCAAGGAGGCCAGTTTGGCTGGACTGAAAAAGTGAAGACAAAGCACAAGCACAATGTGTAGGACCTTGCAGGCCACTGGTGCTTTCTGAGCAGAGGAGTTACATGAATTGACTTCCATTTAAATACAATTATTAGAGAATGCTGTGTTAAGAAGAAACTGCCCAAATGGAAAACAAAATGAGGTATAGCCATACAATGAAATATTCAGCAGTAAAGAAATTAAGTACTGATACATACCACAGTATGGATGAACCTTGATAGCATTATATTAAATGAAAGAAGTCAGTCACAAAGAAACCACATATTGTATGATCCCATTTATATGAAATTTCCAGAGTTGGCAAATCTATACAGACAAAAAGTAGATAAAAGGTTTCCAATGGATGGGGGTAGGTGTAGGGGTGAGGAAGATTGACATGAGTGTTGGGAGGAAATGTAGAGTGATTACTGATGTATATGGAGTTTATTTTAGAGATAATAAAAATATTAGACAGTTGATTGTGATGATGGCTGCACAACTCTGTGTATACTAAAAGATATTGAATTATACACTTTAAATGGGTGAACAGGGGACTTCTGGTCAAGATGGTGGCATAGGCAGACACGGCTCACCTCTTTGCACAAGCACACCAAAATTACAACTAAAATATAGAACAACTATCATTCAGAACCATCAGAAATCCAGTTGAATGGAAGTCTGACAACTACGGAGTAAAGAAACCACATCCATCCAGACTGGTAGGAGGGGTGCAAATGCAGAACAGGCTGGTCCCTCACCCATATGTGGTGGATAAAAACTTGAGAGGGATATCTTGGGAGCAGAGAGTCTTAGCCCCACACCAGGCCCCCCACTCAGGGTTCCACTACCAAGAAGATAAGTCCCCACAACTTCTGGCTGCAAAAACCAATGGGAATTGAGTCAGTGGAAGAAACTGCTGAAACCCCAAGCAGTTTCTCTTAAAGAACCCACATACTGACTCACCTACTCCAACTCACGCTCTCTGAGCTCCAGCACTGGGGTAGCAGCTTGAAAAGCACCAGTGGTACACGGGGAGAAAGTGAAGTATCTGGCATCAAGGCAAGCTGATGCCATTGTCCCTTTTTTAAACCCTACTCCCACAGACCTGGCAATTTGGTGCCATATCTGAACTCCATCAACCTGCTAATACTGTTTGACCCACCTTGGAAATCTCCAGACTCCACCTCACCCAACTTACAGGCCCATCCAAGCTGCTTTTCCATATGAATGGCTGGTTGTGGCTCATGCTTCACAACTTCCTAAATCCTCTCAAACCAGCAACAGCTCGCCTCAGTGAGCCCCAGGCCAGGCACTAGCAGTAGTCAGCCTAGATTCACAGCTTGGCCTTGCATGGGAATCTCCAAACCCAGCATAAGTCACAGCCATCTCAGATTGTTTTATAGCTCAGGTAGGGTGCCGAGGCAAAACACAGGTGGGGGCTGATCTTGGCCAGCACCACCTGTGAAACCCCAGGGGCACTGCACCCAGTGGACAGCTACAGACCATGTCAGAACACCGCCACCCTGCCCCTGTACAGCTGATCCTCCACAGAGGGCAGAGGTTGGTGGTCAGTGGCTACAGTCAGTCCTTACAGCTGACTGGCCTGGGCAAATCCCTCTTATTTATCTCCCAACAGCAACCAATTCAACTACAAGATGAGGGTGTATTCAGCCCGCATGAAGGGCACACCTCCAGTACCCAGCGTGGGTGAAAGAAGGCTGTGCCACTGGACCCTAGGGGACACCTACTACATTAGGCCATACTACCAAGACATTGAGTCAAAGCAGCTTTATCTACCATATTTTGCTGTGTATAATTTGCACTTTTTTGCCCAAATTTTTGAGGGAAAAATAAGGGTGCACACTATACATGGGTAGTACTAGTTCCATATTTATATAAATGTTTTTAATTCTCTTATGCTTATGCATTAAAAGTGTAACTCTAGAAAGCAATAATGATATCTGTATGCAAAATAATACCCTGGAATATAACAATTGGTTTTGTTTCTAAATGCAAATAAATAAAAAATTGAATTAAAAATTAAAGTGAGCCCTGGCTGGTATAGCTCAGTGGACTGAGCATGGTCCTGTGAACCAAAGGGTCCTGGTTTGATTCCGAGTCTAGGGCACATGCCTGGGTTGCAGACCAGGTCCCCAGTAGGGGGTGCGCAAAAGACAACCACGTATTGATATTTCTCTCCCTTTCTCCCTCCCTTCCCCGTTCTCTAAAAATCAATAAATAAAATATTTTAAAAAATTAAAGTGAAAGATTTATTTCCTGAAAGTTTCGGCCAAAAATGTGGGTGTGCATTATTCATGGCAGCACATTGTACACAGCAAAATATAGTAATACATAGAAACAAGCACAGGAAGGCTGCCAAATTGAGGAGACAAAGAAATATGGCCCAAACAGATCAAAACTCCAGAAAAAGCCTTAGCTGGCGTGGCTCAGTGGATTGAGCACTGGCCTGCAAACCAAAGGGTTGCTGATTCAATTCCCAGTCACGGCACATGCCTGGGTTGCAGGCTAGGTCCCCAGTGGAGGGCACTGAGAGAGGCAACTACACACTGATGTTTCTCTCCCTCTCTCTCTCCCTTCCCCTCTGTCTAGAAAAATAAATAAATAAATAATCTTTAAAAAAAACTTCAGAAATAACTAAACAAAATAGAGATAAGCAATCTATCAGATGCAATGTTCAAAACACCAGTTATAAGAAAGCTCTAAAAACTTAGCGAGGACCTCAGCAGCACAAAAAATATCCAGTCAGAAACAAATGATTCACTAATTGAAATAAAGAACAATTTACAGGGAAACAACAGTAGAGTGGATGAAGCCTAGAGTCAAATCAATGATTTGGAACATAAGGAAGCAAAAAACAACCAACCAGAAGAAGAAGAAAAAGAATCCAAAAATATGAGAATAGTATAAGCAGCCTCTAGGACAACTTTAAGTGTTCTAACATTCACATCATAGAGGTGCTATAAGGAGAAGAGAAAGAGCAAGAAATTGGAAATCTACTTGAAAAATAATGAAAGAAAACTTACCTAATTTGGTGAAGGAAATAGACATGCAAGTCCAGGAAGCACAGAGTCCCAAACAAGATGGATGAAAAAAGGCCCACTCTAAGACACATCATAATTAAAATGCCAAAGGTAAAAATAAAGAGAGAATCTTAAAAGCAGCAAGGAAAAAGAAGTTAGTTACCTATAGGGGAGTTCCAATAAGACTGTTAACTGATCTCTCTAAAGAAACTTTGCAGGCTAAAAGGGATTGGCAAGAAATATTCAAAGTCATGAAAAGCAGGGACCTACAACCACTATTATCCAGCAAAGCTATCATTTAGAATTGAAGGGCAGATAAACAGCTTCCCAGACAAGAAAAAGTTAAAGGAATTCATCATCACCAAACTATTATTATATGAAATGTTAAAGGGACTTATTTAAGAAAAAGATAAAAAAAATATGAACAACGAAATGGCAATAACTACATATCTATCAACAACTGAATCTAAAAAAAAAGAACTAAGCAAACAAGCAGAACAGAAACAAGCACAGACATGGAGAATGTTTTTATGGTTTCTAGGGGTAGAGGGGTCTGGGGGAATGGGTAAAAAGGTGAAAGGATTAAGAAGTACAAATTGGTAGTTAAAGAATAGTCATGGGGATGTATAGTACATTACAGAAAAGGGAGTAGCCAAAGAAGTTATATGCATGACCCATGGACATGAACTATGGTGTGGGGATTGCCTGAGGGAGTAGGGTGTGCTAGATGGGTGGGGAAAGGCAAAGGGGGAAATATTGGTACAACTGTAATAGCATAATCAATAAAATATAATTTAAAAAACTCACAGAAAAAAAGAAAATAATGGACCTTAATGACAGTATAAAGCCATTTGACCTAATAGATATATATGGAGAATTCCACCTAACACCACAGAATACATATTCTTTTCAAGTTCATATGGAACATTCTGCAGGCTAACCCATATATTAGGCTACAAAACAAATCTCAAATTTTAAAAGATTGAAACCATACAAAATATCTTTTATAATTACAATGAAATAAAACTAGAAATCAATAACTGGAAGAAAACTGGAAAACTGGAAAAGTCACAAATATGTGAAAATTAAGCAACATGCTTTTAAATAATAGGTCAAAGAATAAATCACAGGGAAATTAGAAAATCCTTTGAGATGAATGAAAACAAAAACACAACATATCAAAATTTATAAAATACAGTGAAAGAAGTGTTCAGAGGGAAATTTATAGCTCCAACTCATACATTAAAAAAAAGCTCACAAATCAATAATTTAACTGTATACCTTAAGTAACTAGAAGAGGAGAGAAAACTGAACCCAAAGCTAGCAGAAGGAATCAAATAATAGAATTATAGTAGAGATAAATAAAATTGAAAAAAGAAATGTAATATTGAAAATCAATAAAACAAAAAGACTAGTTCTTTAAGAAGATCAAAAAATTGATAATTTTTTTCTTAGGTAGCGATACCAAGGAAAAGAAACAAAGACTCAAATTACTAAAATCAGAAATGAGGGTGGAGATATTATTCCTCTTTTTAACAAGATAAAAAGGTTAATAAGATAATGCCTTGAACAATTGTACATAAATGAATTGGATAACCTAGATAAAATGGACTTCCTAGAAAAACAGTCAAAGCACTATGATACAATATAAAAGGTTTTATAGGGGGAAAAGGCAGAAAACTGTACTTGAATAACAATAAAATTTAAAAGTGTTTTTAAAAAGTTTTATAAGTGTAACCTAATCAACAAAACAAACAAGCAAGCAAAATATAACCAGAGACATTGAAATAAAGAACAAACTGATAGTAACCAGAGGGGAGAGGGGTGGATAATGGGAGAAAGAAGGAGAAGGATCATCAAGGAACATGTATAAAGGACCCATGGACAAACCAAATGGGGGTAAGACTGAAGGTAGGAGGTGGGGGTCAGTGGGGCGTGGGAGAGTGGTTGGTGAAAATGGAGAAAACTGTACTCGAACAACAATAAATTAATTAATTAATTTTTAAATGGGAAATAAAAGTTTTTAAAATTACATACAAATATATGCAACATTGGGTGTGTGTTTGTATAACATAGGGGCTTTACAATAACTATAGAAGGATAAATCCAAGGTGTTAAAAGTGGTTATCACTCATTGAGTAGAAATCTGTGTGTCTATACTTTCTTGCTAATCTCAATTTCTCAAAATTTTTGTAATAGGCACATACTGCTTTTTGTAGTAAGAAAACATAAGAAACTTAATCTGGAAAAAAAAAGCAATAAATTGATGTTTATCCCAAGGGAAATTACACTTATGGGCACAAACTGACTTTCTTTTATTTATACCTAAATTGTTTTTGCAAACAAGTAAGACAACTATCGCTACGCACCGTCTGGCCAGCTCCTCTGGCATTCGCTTTGGAACCAAGGCTTTGTCCAGCTGAATCTCTAACACGATGTATGTTCCTGCTTCTACATATTGCTGTAAAGACATTTTTTTCTAATTTATTCTTTTCAGAAAAACAGATATTTATGAAAAATTTCAGTAACATAAGATAATGTTTGCAATATAATAAGTAAGGGAACTTATACAGTGTAATCTTAACTGGACAGAAAAACGGTAACAATGGCTACTTCTTGCAGGAAAAGGTTTTCGGTTTTATTCTTGGAAATGTCCACCACAGCTGAAGCCTTGTTTATTTGTTCAATACCTTTCTTGGAATTGCTGTAAGTGAATGCCATTCTTTCTTCCACCAAACCTCTCTCATGAGTCCTGCAGAAATATTTTCCTCATAACTTTCTGACATTCTCACTCACAACCTCTTCACTACCACCTACCAACTGCGACCTGATGGACACCTCTACTCAGACTATTGCTAGCATCCTAAAAATAACATGTCCAAAATCGAACATATCATTTCCTGTATATTATCCTCTCTTTTGACTTTTTAAATGATGTTGTCATCCTTCCAGAAAGTAAGGCTTGAAACCTGAGTTATCTTTAACTTTTCTTCCTCAACGCCTGAAAGCTTCCCAGTTCCACTTTGCTTCTGCAGGCTTTTCACTTTCTTTAAAATCCCTTCCTTAACTCGAACTGTTATGAACACTCATCTGCACATAAGGAAAACCTATAAACTGACATCGGAGGCCCCTATCCCAACTTCAGTCTCTCTTTTCGACATCCTTCCAAGAGTTCTGCCCTGAAACACACATGAGGTCTTGTTTCCACATAAGTTAAAAATCTTTAATGTGAGCCTCTAAGATGAGACTCAAGAGTCCTTTATCATCGAGAGACTAAGCCCAAACTTTTTAGCAAGTCTTTCAAAGTCTTTCTAATACCCAACTCAGTCTCTTCTTTCTCACCTCTTAGAATCTCTCTTTTCTTTTAATTTTTCTATACCATACACTGAGTTAATTGATGTACACCAGTTCTGCTACCTTCTTTGTGTCTTGACTCCAGCTGTTCCCTGACCCGGAAATGCCTCTTCCTCCATCTTCATCTGGCAAAGGGTTCTCTTCACATCTTTCACTACTTAGCTTGGATGCCATCTCTTCCATGAAGACTTCTGAGACTGCCCCATCCTAGTACCTATTAATCTGTCTCCTCGGAGCCAACATAATACTTTTATGTGTATCTCTACTATAGCATTCATCAAAATTCTGTATTATGGTTATATACTAGTCTATTTCACCCACCAGACTGTTGAGTGTCCTGAGAACAAGTGAATAAAAGCTATAGCTGATACATCTCTGTAACCCACATACCGCTCAATATAGTAGAAGTAATTAAAGACATGAATTTTTATTTTTTCTAGTTTTTCTGCCATCTTTGAATTATATGTTACCCATAAAGAAAGAAATGCAATAAAGATTATAAAATGGTCATTAATCACACTGAAAAGTTTAGTCTCTTAAATACAGCACTATATTCAGAATTTACCAGAACTATTTAATATTCACCTAATCACTGGTAATTCAAGGATATAGTTGTAGTTGCTTAGAAGCAAATACTCATTGTGCAGAAATATACTTTTATAATTTTCCTAAATATCAAAACTACATCAGAACTTTATTTTTCAAAACAATTGCTTGGGTTTTTTTTTCCTTATAAATGCTAAATGAAATATTCAAAACTCTGGAAAAATTATTGTCTCTAGTCATTCTTGAGAATATTTACACATTTTATATATTTACATACTCCATTTCATTTCTGTCCATTTAAATTTTTTCTTTATTACTTTTTTGTTTAAGAAAAGACATACATTTTTATGCTGGAAAGGACATTAAAGTTAATCTGATACCCACACATTTAAGCAAGTCTCAGCAAATCAAAGAAATTTACCCAACATCATAAACCAGTCATGGTAAATATAGGATGGTAACTCAATGAATATTTTCCTGAGCATTTTCAACTATAGCATACTACCTTGCTCAGTACAGGACTGATGAATTGAAACTTAATTTCCAACTCTTTATGCATAGTTACCTGTCCTTCTGGATTGTGGTTTAGAGGGGGTTCAGTTTCCAAAGGAGTATCTGAGCTCTGAGATTTTATACTAGATGCTTGCTGAAAGAAAATGAACACACCTTAAAAACGGAATTCTTAAAATGGCAGGAACAATAGCCATTAAGCTGCATCAAAATGCAAACTAAATTGAGGCAATTCACCAAACGAGAAATTAGTGTAAGCCTCTGGAATGTAACAAAATCAGCAAAATCATCACCTTCTCAACAACCTACCACATCCCCAGGCCTAGGCCTTCCTTCCATATCCTTTTCTTACTGCTTTATCTTCTTTCAGGCTCTTAGAAATAACTGGTTTGGACAACAGAGAATTAACTCCTCCTATTTTGTTATTCTGAATCAAATGATGCCCAGTATCCCGGAACAAGCTACATAAACACTTGGTCTGAAAAAACAAAAACAAAAACAGAAAAAATGCAATGAATCACAGGCAAATAAAAGAAGCCCACACTATTCTTTAACATCATTTAGTTTTCTAGATAATTTCAACATTGTAGAAACAAAGAGAATTAGGGAAAATAATAAATTCCATTGCATTGCCATATGTGAACAGGTGAAACCATCATAGAAAGTTAGTTACTTCATTGTTCAAATTCTTAAGAGGAGACTTTTCAACCCAGCTTGATTGTGTATCTCATTAATTTGTTATCAGACAGCTTTTAATCTTTGACACATAATTTCAATATTTTATTTAATAATTTTTAGACAGAAGGGAAGGGAGGGAGAAAGACAGGGAGAGAAGAATCAGTATGTGGTTGCCTCTTGTGTGCCCCCCACTGGGGACCTGGCCTGCAACCCAGGCATGTGCCCTGACTGGGAATCAAACTGGCAACCTTTTGGTTTGCAGGCTGGTGTGCACTCAATCCACCGAGCCACACCAGCCAGGAATTTTTTAAAATATTTTATTTATTTTTAGACAGAGGGGAAGGGGAGGTATAATTTCAAATTAAATGGTAGAATTTAATTCTGTACAATTTATTTCTGTCTAACTACTACTGGCCTATCAATTATAATTGGAAGAATAGGGCAAGTTTAAAGTTCAAGATAAAAACTTTGCATGGGAAAATTCAAACTGCAATGGCTGGAAAAGAATCTTACAGAAATTTCTAAATTGAACAACATGGATGAATCTAAATATAATTTATGCTGAGTGAAAGAAGCCACCCCCCCAAAGAAGGGGGGAGCGAACAGAGGTAGGAGAAAGGATAACAGAAAAGTCATGAGGAAACTTTGAGGAGTGATGGGTATTTTCACAGTCTTGACTGAGGTGATAGTTTCACGGATATATATCTATGTCAAAAGCTTGAAATCGTGCACTTTAAATACATGTCAGTTATTATTATACTGTATGTCAGTTATACCCCAACAAAGCTGCTAAGAAGACAGTTTGACAATAGTAAAGAAAAAATGTACATACTAAACATCATTCCCAAGCCTACAATTACTGTATCTCATACAGTAATGCAAACTTTTTCTAAAATGCAAACTTTTTCAAATGTTAGTATCTCTGGGAAATGAGAATATTTCATGTAAGTGGTGTTGTACAATATGTAGTCATTTGTGTCTTCTTTCACTTTACATAAAGTTTTTGAAGTTCATCCAAATTTTACAATGTATCAGTAGCCCATTACTTTTCCAACACAGCTTTATTGAGATAGAATTCACATTCCATATAATTCACTTCAAATTCAATGGTTTTGGCATATTACATTATTTGTAGTCCATTCCTATTCATTGTTAAATAGTATTCACTTGTATAGATATACCAAATTTTGTTTACCAATTTACCAGTTGAATTATTGGGCTGTTATGAATAATGCCGTTGTGAACATTCACACACATGGATTTGTATAAATGCTGGTTTTCAGTTCTCTGGAGCAGGCTCCTAGGAATAACTTGTTGGGTTGAATGTTAAGTTTATATTTAACATAGATTTTTTATGTAGTTGTTCTATGAAACACTGACAGTACAATATGGACATTTCTAAATGTTACTGTTAAATCGTCTATCTCCCCTTTCAATTCTGTGGGGTTTGCTTCATGTGTTATGAGGTTCTGTTGTTAGGCATGTATACATTTATAATTTATATACTTATTTTACATAATTTATAAATTATACCTTTCTGACTAATCGACCCTTTGATCATTATGTCATGCCACCCTATGTCTTTACTTATGTTTCTGGCTTGAAGTCTCCTGTCTGATATAAATATTGCCACTCACCTCTGTTATATTTTCTACCTGCATAGTACGCCTTTTCCATTCTTTTTTTAATAAGGCATTTTATTTTTATATTTTTTGTAGTGCTTTTGTTAGAAAGAGAGAGGAAAGGAGGGAAGGAAGGGGAGAGAAAGAACTTGTTACTACAATTATTTATGCATTAATGGGTTGTTTCTTGTATGTGCCCTTACTGGGGATCAAACCCACAAATTTAGTCTATCAGGACAATGCTCTAACCAACTGAGCTACCTGGCCAGGGCTCTTTTCCATTCTTTTATACTTCAACTTATGTATGTCTAAATCTAAGGTACATTTGTTTTGGATAGCTTATCACTGAACCTTGATATTTTAAAATCCAGTCTCATAATCTCTGCCCTTTAATTGGGGTGTTTAGTCTACTCACATATAGTATTACTGTTGAAATATTTGGCCCAAAATTTTTGAGGGTCCATGGCAGAATGACAGCAAGGCTCTATATTTAATATCCCAGTATACCAATTGGTTCCAATATCCATTGCAAAGACAAATATGCTAAAGATGTAAATAAATCCATACTAAAGGATAAATTTGTATAGTGTATCTTCTATACAATTTTTCTTACCTTTTCATACACTGTATTATCTAGGTAAGGGTAAACATGAAAAGCTCCCCGAATCCTCTTCACACCTGGATACAGCAATGGGACCATATTAACATAAGCCACACCATGAAATGAAAGCGGGCTTTCATCGTCTGTCTAAAGGAATAAAACCAGAGACCTATTAGTGTTATAGAGCAATGTAGTATGAAGTATGGAGCTCTAACTCAGCAACGCATAGATCTGGCTTTAGAAACTAGCTATGTTACTTAACTGAGTTGATTTTGGGCTAGTAACAGACATTTTGGGTCTTCATTTCTTTATTTTCAAAATGAGTTTAATAATAACATGATCACAGAGATAAAACACATAACCAGTGTTAATGAATAGTCAGGGCAGTAGTTGGATCAACACGCACTCAAATAAATTGATAATTCAATGAAAAAGTCAC
This sequence comes from Micronycteris hirsuta, assembly GCA_004026765.1. Taxonomy (NCBI): domain Eukaryota; kingdom Metazoa; phylum Chordata; class Mammalia; order Chiroptera; family Phyllostomidae; genus Micronycteris; species Micronycteris hirsuta. The sequence continues at coordinate 24,982 of PVJI01015883.1, forward strand.
TTTTGCCATGTTGATTCTTAAGAAAAAGTAAACTATAAAAAAACAATAATAACAACAAATTTTTTTTTAAACTCAGAAAGTGTGGCTTTTAGCTTTAGTTCATAGATTTATATGAATGGAAAAAAAGTCTTACAAATCATCAGGACCAGTGTTGACAAATAGGCTTTATTTCTTTTTCTGCCTGGCAGATCTTCGAAACTTTATTTTTTTTAAATTTTTTATTGCTATTCAAGTAGAGTTGTCTCTATTTTCCCAACACTACTGGCCCCCCCACCACTTCCCACCTACCACCCCCTTTGACTTTATCCATGTGTCCTTTATATACGTTCCTTGATGACCCTTCCCCTACTTTTCCCCATTATCCCCACCCCCTCCTCTCTGGTTACTCTCAGTTTCTTCTTTATTTCAATGTCTCTGGTTATATTTTGCTTGCTTCTTTTTTTTAATTGTTGTTCAAGAACAGTTGTCTCTATTTTCACCTCATCATGGCTCCCTGCCCTACCCATCCCCACCTCCTACCCTCAAACCTACATGCCCTTTGGCTTTGTCCAGGTGTCCTTTTACATGTTCCTTGATGGACCTTCCCCTGTTTCCCCCTGTTATCCCTACCCCCGTCCTCTGTGGTTACCGTCAGTTTGTTCTTTATTTCAATGTCTTTGGTTGCATTTTGCTTGCTTGTTTGTTTTGTTGATTAGGTTCCCCTTATAAGTGAGATCATTTGGTATTTCTCTTTCACCACCTGGCTTATTTCACTTAGCATAATGCTTTCTAGTTCCATCCATGCTGTCATGAAGGGTAGGAGTTCCTTCTTTCTTTCTGCTGCATAGTATTCCATTGTGTAAATGTACCAGAGTTTTCTGATCCACTCGTTTACTGATGGACACTTAGGTTGCTTCCAGCACTTGGCTATTATAAATTGTGCTGCTATGAACATTGGGGTGCATAGGTTCTTTTGAATTGGTGTTTCAGGATTCTTAGTGTATAATCCCAACAGTGGTATTGCTGGGTCAAAGAGCAGTTCCATTTTTAGTTTTCTGAGGAAATTCCATACTGTTTTCTACAGTGGCTGCACCAGTCTGCATTCCCACCAATAGTGCACTAGGGTTCCCTTTTCTCCACAATCTTTCCAGCACTTGTTTGTTGATTTGATTACGATGGACATTCTCACCAGTGTGAGGTGGTATCTCATTGTGGTTTTAATTTCCATCTCTCTGATGGCTAGTGATGCTGAGAATCCTTTCATATGTCCCTGGGCCCTCTGTATGTACTCCTTAGAGAAGTGTCTGTTCAGGTCCTTTGCCCATTCTTTAATTGGGTTGTTTGTCTTCCTGGAGTGGAGTCATGTAAGTTCTTTATATATTTTGGAGATCAAACCCTAGTCCAAGGTATCATTTGCAAATATATTTTCCCAAGTCTCTATGGTCAATTAATATTTGACAAAGAGAACAGAAGCATAAAATGGAGTAAAAATAGCCTCTTCAACAAATGGTGTTAGGAGATCTGGACAGTTACATGCAAAAAAATGAAACTAGATCACCGACTTACGCCACCCACAAAAATAAATTCAAGATGAATAAAAGACAAATATAAGTCATGACATCATAAAAGTCCTAGAGGAGAACATAGGCAAGAAAATCTCAGATATTCCACGCAGCTATATTTTCACCAATATGTCCCCTAGAGCAAGGGACATAAAGGAAAGAATAAACAAATGGGTCTTTATCAAAATAAAAAGCTTCTGCACAGCTAAAGAAAACATCAGCAAAATGAAAAGGGAACCAAATGTATGGGACAAATAGGCTTTAACTAATGACTACATTCTAATCAATTGGTGTACTCAATATTAGAGTACTATATCATATATTGATATATTTATATCTAATCAATGTTAGAATACTACATTGAGAGAGAGTCTGTATTTTTAGGTACACAAGGAGTGCTTTGATTGATCAGTACTATCTGTCATAGATGAAGGAGGATGAGTGACATTCTGCTGTCATGGATGTATTTGCCATCTGTAAGATGAAGAACATCCCCTCACTAGTGTGGCTCAGTGAGCTGGGTGTCATCACACAAACCAAAAGGTCACCGGTTCAATCCTCAGTCAGGGTACACGCCTAGGTTGCCAGCCAGTACTCCGGTTGGGAGCATGTGAGAGGCAACCAATCGGTTTCCCTCACACATCAGTGTTTCTCTCCCTCTCTTTCTCCCTTCCCTCCCCTTCTCTAAAAATAAATAAATAAAATTTTAAAAAAAAGATGAACATGTAAATAAATATATCTTAACATCTTTTTTAATGGTTGTATGGTTTGCCATAAAAACTTTTATAAGAAAAAAAGTGAAAGAACACACATTTAATTCTCACAAGGTTAAAAGTAATCTTTTTTATTTAAACTATTAAAATAATTAGAAATTAAAGTCCTACATTCACACAATAATATATTGTTTAGAAATCTAAGGAAACTTAGCCAATACATATTACAAAGGGAGAAGTGGTAACATGGTAGCAGTAATTTTATTCTCCCAAAAAGCCTGTTTTAAAAATCAATAAAATAGCCCTGATTTGTGTGGTTCATTGGATTGAGCATCATTCCTCAAAACTAAAAGGTCACCAGTTTGATTCCCAGTCAGGGCACGTGCCCGGTTTGCAGGCCAGGTCCCCAGTTGGGGGCATGTGAGAGGCAACCAATCCATGTTTCTCTTCCTGTCTTACTCCCTTCCCTCCACTCCCCTCCCACTAAAAATAAATTAATATTTTTTTAAATCAATAAAATAATTTAGGTACTTGTTAAGTATCTACTATATGCAATGAGTCATGCTAGATACTGTGGAGGATACAAAGCAGTCTACGATAGGATCCCTACCTACAGGGAGTTTATGAACAAACATAAAAGACCAGGCTTGTCAAAGTCCTATCTTTTCAGAACAGTGGTATATCTATGAACAAACATAAAAGACTAGGCTTGTCAAAGTCCTATCTTTTCAGAACAGTGGTATATCTATGAACCCTATTACTCTAATAATTAGCAGGCTAAAACATGGTAAGTCCAGAGTCTAAAAGAAATTCAAAAAGATGTATTAGATTAAACCATATTGCCAATATTTAATTACGTTTGACCTATAAAAATGGCTATTTTGTATGGTTTTACCTATGGTAAAACTGTACTGATGGGCTACAGGGAAATAGGATATCTAGGACTAAAGGCTAAGTAATTTTTAGTGAATAATAGGGAGCTATCGTGACCAGTCATTCTGATTTGCCAGGGACAGTGGAGTTACCTGGGATATGAGACTTTCAGCACTAAAACCAGGAAACTATTCAACAAATCAGGAGCAGTTGGTCATGCTAGGGAGCAGCTACATCAGTTCATATTTTCCATTGGTATTAGAAGTAGCATTTCTTTTTCTAAACGTATATTTGATTGATTGTGCTATTATAGTTGTCCCATTTTTCCCCTTCGCCTCCCTCCAACCTATGCCCTGATTCCTTTCAGCAATTCCCCTGCCTTAGGTCCATGGGTCATACATATAAGTTCTTTGGCTTCTCCACTTCCTACACTATTCCTAACCTCCCCCTATTTTATACCTACCAATTACATTTCTTATTCCCTGTACCTTTTCCCCCATTCTTTCCCTTCCCCCTCCCTGCTGATAACCCTCCATGTGATCTCCATTTCTATGATTCCCTTCCTGTTCTTGTTATTTGCTTACGTTTTTTTAGGTTCAGTTGTTGATAGTTGTGAGTTCGTTGTCATTTTACTGTTCACAGTTTTGATCTTCTCTTTCTTAGGTAAGTCCCTTTAACATTTCATATAATAAGGGCTTGGTGATGATGAACTCCTTTAGCTTTACCCTGTCGGGGAAGCACTTTATCTGCCCTTCCATTCTAAATGATAGCTTTGCTGGATAGAGTAATCTTGGTTGTAAGTCCTTGCTTCTCATCACTTTGACTACTTCTTGCCTGCACGGTTTCTTTTCATAAATCAGCTGATAGTCTTATGGAAACTCCTTTGTAGATAACTCTCTTCTTTTCTTTTGCTGTTTTTAAGATTCCCTCTTCATCTTTCAACTTTGGCATTTTAATTATGATATGTTTTGGTGTGGCCCTCTTTGGGTCCAACTTGTTTGGGACTCTGTGTGCTTCCTGGACTTGTATGTCCATTTCCTTTGCCAAATTGGGGAAGTTTTCTTTCATTATTTTTCAAATAGATTTCCAATTTCTTGCTCTTCCTCTTCTCCATCTGGCACCCCTATGATTCTGATGTTGGAATGTTTAAAGTTGTCCCAGAAGTTCCTAAGCATCTCCTCATTTTTTTGAATTCTGTTTCTTCTTTCTGTTCTGGGTGAATGTTTCTCTCTTCCTTTATTCCAAACCGTTGATTTGAATCCTGGCTTCCTTCTCTTCATTGTTGGTTCCCTGTATATTTTTCTTTATTTCATTTTATATAGACTTTACTTCTTCCTTTATTTTGCAACTATACTCAGTCATTTCTATGAGCATCCTGATTACCGGTGTTTTGAACTCTGCATCTGATAGGTTGGCTATCTCCAGGTTGCTTAGTTCTTTTTCTGGAGTTTTGATCTGTTCTTTCATTTGGGCCATATTTCTTTGTCTCCTCTATTTGGCAGCCTCCCTGTGTTTCTGTGTATTAGGTAGAGCTGCTCTGATGGTGTGCCCCCACCTGTGAAGTTATAAGGGGCAGAGCCTTAGGTATTCACCAGGGCAGGGCAACCTCTCTGTTGCTTTGTGGCACTGTATGTGAGAGGAGGGTCAAAGAGGGAACAATGCCACTTGCTCGGCTCTTGCCCTGTTTTCAGTCACTTCCCCCACTTCCTGTAAGTGACTATCACCCTTTTAGCTGCTGCCATGGTGCTGATTCCCCAGCTGGGTGGGTCTGTGTGCATTCTAGGACCCTGTTGACCCTATAAACTGACTCTCCTGAGAGACCAGCAGTTTCTTCCACTGCCACAATCCCCAGTGGTTTATACAAGCAAAGGTTATGAGGCTTTATTTCCCCTGCACTAGAACCCTGGGCTATGCAGTCTGGTCTGGGGCCGGGATTGCTCACTTCCCAGTTGTCAATCCTGGTTTTTATCCCTGCACATGAATGTGGAACTGCCCGTTCTGCTGGCTGGCTGGCTTACACCGCAGCCACCTTGCCGCACATCCCCCCAACCCCTGCTCCCTGTCTCTGCCCCTCTCACCCGTCTGGATGAATGTTTCTTCTTTAACTCCTTGGTCATCAGATTTCCATACAGTTCGATTTTCTGGCATTTCTAGTTGGTTTTTGTTTTTAGATTGGTTGTTATCCTTCTTACTGTGCAAGGAGGAGAAGCTATCTACCTATGCCTCCATCTTGGCGGGAAGTCAGAAGCATCATCTCTTATATAAATATTTTTAAGTCAACCAATTTACCTTATCAAATTTGGCAGATTTCCCTTTGGGTAGAGTAACCAGAGGAACTCTTGTGATCTCTACAGGCCACAGTCGGCAATCAGCAATTCGCTTCTGAAAACTGCATATCAAGAATCAGCCCATTAGCATTATATGCAAAAATGGAGTTAGTATAATTTAAGTTAAAGGGAAATGTTTCTTTTTTTAAAAAAAGTAATGGAATACACATATGTAAATTTGTGTTAGGTAAGTGAGTTTTTAAAAACTTTCTCAAATCTATAAATTTATAAATATATAAATTCTGAAAATAATTCTAGTGTACTGCTAATAGAGGCAAATTATACAGTTTTAGAGCAATTTGGCAATATGAATCAAAAGCCTTAAAACGCTAATAATCTTTGACCCAGAAATTACACTTCTAATGATACTTTCTAAACAAATACTCAGGCAAGCATGCAAAAATAGCATAAAATATGTTTATCTCTACCGTGAAGACAGAGTGGGGCATCTAGTATCAGCTGACTGGCAGTAAAGAGCTGTTTCACCACTTTCCTCACAATAAGAAAAAAGCTGATTGAACTGAAAATCAACAACTTCTCTAAGATCCACCTAAGAATTAAGGTCATAGGGCAAATCACCACACTGAAATTTGGAGACACAGTCAAGTACAGAAAATCATAGCTGAGATCAGCTTACAGAATGCAGAACCCACTGGAGTCTGTAACAGGTAGAAACAATTTGAGGGTCATTTTGACATATTGCTGGAGGCTGAGTGTGGATGAGCAAGAGAGTTAAAAACTGGGGGAACCAGTCTTAAAGGTTCCCCACGCTTTTTTGCATTTTAAAACAAGGAGCTCCAGCAGATTCTCACAGTGAAGGTAGGATAAAAATCCTTTTAAGCAGAGACAAGGAAAAGTAAACATTTTGGGATATGCCCAGAGTGTTCTCCATAACAAAGGCCTACTCTTTAAGGTAAACTACCAGAGTCATATCTGACCCAGGAAAAGTGTAATTAGGCATCTCCAGCCCCATCTAGGTTTCCTGCCTCACATAAGGGCAGGAAGAAAAAAGGATATAAAACACTTGTGAAGGTCACAACCCAGGGACTCAAACCTATTAAAATACTGAGATTTAATCATAGGCTTATAGAACACTTCCCCTCCCCAACAACTTACCACTACATCAACAGAATTCCAGTATGATAACAGCAGATTATAACTGAGAGAGGACAAAACACAGACCCTATCTAAGAAAGAGTTCACAGGCAAACCCTAAGACAACAGAAGAGCAAACAAACAAAAAAAAAAGGAAACTGAAGGCCTTTAGCACCTACAGCTAGAGCAAACAATAAACACAGCCCAGCTCCTAGCCAGATTAACATAAAACCTCACACTGAAAAACCTAATTACCTCATTTCTTATTACTCAGTACATCATGTCCAGCTTTCAATAAAAAAATTACAAGATCAAGAGTACTGTCATTAAATAACCTTTCATGTTCATGAACATCAAAAAAATTAAATTAAAAATTGTATGAAATGCTAAAATGCAAGAAAAATTCAGTGTGAAGAGATAAAGCTACTGTAAGGGCTATACTCAGGACACAGATCTTGGCATGATAAGATGGGGAATTTAAATAACTGATTAATATATCAAGGGCTCTAATGAAAAGGCAGACAACATGCAAGAACAGATGGGTAATGTAAGCAGAGATACAGAAACTCTAAGAAAGAATCAAAAGAAAATGCTAGAAATCAAAAACACTGCAACTAATATTAATTGACCATAGAGACTTGAGTTTATTTCTGGGCTCTCAATTCTGATCCATTGGTCTATGTGTCTGTTCTTATGCCAGCACCAGACTGTTTTGAATATAGTGGCCTTGTAATATAGTTTTATATCAGGTATTGTGATCCCTCCTACTTTGTTCTTTCTCAAAATTGTCACAGCTATTTGGGGTTGTTTACGGTTCCATATAAATTTTTTAAATGTTTGGCTATATCTGTGAAACATGTCATGGTATTTTAATAGAAGTGTGTTCAATTTATAAATTGCTTTGGGTAATATGGACATTTTGATGATGTTAATTCTTTCAATCCATGAACACGGTATATGCTTCCACTTATTTGTGTTTTCCTTAATTTCTTTCTTCAGTGTGATGTAGTTTTCTGGCAGAAGCATATAATGGAGTAAAAATAACCTCTTCAACAAATGGTGTTGGGAGATCTGGACAGCTACATGCAAAAAAAATGAAACTCAATCACCAACTTACACTACACACAAAAATAAATTCAAGGTGGATAAAAGACAGATATAAGTCACTACACCATAAAAGTCCTATAGGAGAACATAGGCAGGAAAATCTCAGATATTCCCTACAGCAGTATTTTCATTGATATATCCCCTAGAGCAAGGGACATAAAGGAAAGAATAAACAAATAGGTCTTTATCAAAATAAAAAGCTTCTGCATGGCTAAAGAAAACAGCATTAAAATGAAAAGAAAACCAACCATATAGGAAAACATATTTGGAAATGATACCTCAGACTAGGGTTTGATCTTCAAAATATATAAAGAATTCACACAAGTCCACTCCAGGAAGACAAACAACCCAATTAAAAAATGGGCAAAGGACGTGAACAGATATTTCTCTAAGGAGGACATACAGAGGGTCCAGGGACACATGAAAGGATTCTCAGCATCACTAGCCATCAGAGAGATGGAAATTAAAACCACAATGAGATACCACTTCACATTGGTGAGAATGTCCATTGTAATCAAATCAACAAACAAGTGATAGAAAGATTGTGGAGAAAAGGGAACCCTAGTGCACTATTGGTGGGAATACAGACTGGTGCAGCCACTGTAGAAAACAGTATGGAATTTCCTCAGAAAACTAAAAATGGAACTGCCCTTTGACCCACCAATACCATTGTTGGGATTATACCCTAAGAATCCTGAAACACCAATTCAAAAGAACCTATGCACCCCAATGTTCATAGCAGCACAATTTATAATAGCCAAGTGCTGGAAGCAACCTAAGTGTCCATCAGTAAATGAGTGGATCAGAAAACTCTGGTACATTTACACAATGGAATACTATGCAGCAGAAAGAAAGAAGGAGCTCATACCCTTTGCAACAGCATGGATGGAACTGGAGAGCATTATGCTAAGTGAAATAAGCCAGGTGGTGAAAGAGAAATACCGAATGATCTCACTTATAAGGGGAACCTAATCAACAAAACAAACAAGCAAGCAAAATGCAACCAGAGACATTGAAATAAAGAACCATCTGACAGTAACCACGGGGGCAGGGTAGGGATAACAGGGGGAAACAGGGGAAGGTCCATCAAGGAACATGTAAAAGGACACCTGGACAAAGCCAAAGGGCGTGTAGGTTCGAGGGTAGGAGGTGGGGATGGGTAGGGCAGGAAGCCATGATGAGGTGAAAATAGAGACAACTGTACTTGAACAACAATAAAAACAATGTTTTTAAGTTACCAAAAAAACACTTCAACTAATATGAAGAATTCATTTGATGGACTTATGAGTAGACTGGAAATAGCTGAGGAAAGAATCAGTGAGCTTGAAGATATGTCAATAAAAACTTCTCAAACTAAAATGGGAAGGGGGAAGATTGAAAAAATCATAACAGAATATCCAAGAACTGTGGAACACTTACAAACTATGTAACAGGCACACCAGAAGGAGAAGAAAGTGAAAAAGGAGCAAAAGATATTACCTGAGGTCATTATGGCTAAGAATTTTACCAAAGTAATGACAGATACAAAATCACAGATCCAGGATGCTCAAACACCGAGCATAATAAACACTGAAAAATCTACACCCGGGTGCATCATATTCAAACTGTAGAAAACCAAAGAGAAAGTGAAAATCTTGAAAGAAGTCAGAGGGAAAAAAACACCTCTTCTATAGAGGAACAAGGATAAGAGTCACATTGGACTCCTTTCAGAAAACCTGCAAGGAAGAAGAAAGTAGAGTGAAAAATTTCAAGTTTTGAAAGAAACAAACCAGTATTCCACTGTATCCAGTGGAATTATCCTTCAAAGGTGAAAGAAAAATAAAGATTTCCTCAAACAAAAATGGAGCAAATTTGTGGCCAGTAGACCTGCTTACAAGAAATGATAAGTGTTCAGAGAAAAGAAAAATGATATGGGTCAGAAATTTGAATCTAAAAACAAAAAAAAAAAAAAAAGAAAGAAAGAAATTTGAATCTATTATAGAAAAAAGAAAAGGACGAGAACAAAATAAAGGTGAAAATTTTTTATTTATTTTTATTTTTAATTAATCAAATGGATAACTGTTTGTTTGAAGTAATAATAGGAACAATGTATATTTATATTATACACCATAATCAAGTAGGGAACCAGAGGTATACAGAAACTCACCATAATGCCTGCTCCATTTTTCTGTAATTCTAAAAAATAATCTATTAATTAAAAATAAAACAGTAGTTCATGCAGATTGTACATATATTGATAATTCTCTATTTCTCGTCTTTCCCTAATCACCAAGTCACTGACAGAGACTAGTAGTCACCCATAAAGTATCAAGTATCCTGTTCTTTTTTACTATCTAAATCCTGATGTAATCTGGGCAAAAACCAACAAAACACTATTTTCTAGCCTCTTTTGCATCTAAAGGTGACCAATGAGATACAGAGGCTGTCAGATTCCAGGAAGGTTCTATAACATAGGCTAAAACAGCCAGCATGTGTTCATTTTTATCCACAAGCCTCTTCCAACTTTCTGCCAGGAATGTGAATGTGTGGGCTGCAACTCCAACAACCCTTTTGGACCATGAGACAAACTTGTAGATGGAGGACACATGTTAAAAAAGGTAGAGAGAAAGAAACACTGAGCTTAGATACCTCATTACAGTGAGGAGCCACCATACGTACCAGCTCTGAAGCTCTTTTACATGAAAGAGAAGTAAGAACCCACCTTGGTTCATTCACCATCACTAGATGCCTCTGTTATTAGCAGATGTGCTGAAAGAGTCTCATATCACCTTAACTATATAGATAAACTAACATGAGGAACATTTCTTCCCACCTACAGTCTTTGTTATTTAGACATATTCTGTTCCTCTTCCTACCTGACCACCGCAGGCGGATCAAGATAGCAACGGCTCTCCAAGTCCCAAATAATCCTTTTCTTCACGCTCTCTGATTGGTTCCTAAATTCCCTGTCCTGTAAAATAATTAGATAGAGACTTTTGTTCTTTCTGTGTGCTATTGTTTCATCCTGCTCAATTTGTGGGGCATTCTTTTAATGGATTTGATCACAATACTTTTATTACTACTATTATTGCCATAAGTACGACACTACTGTAAATACTACACCATCTTAAATTTTAGGGTACTTTTCCACTAATAAAGTATATGAGCTAAATTACTTATACTATCCTCACATCTATCCAGTACTAGTTCATAGAACCTCAATCAGTGATTCTCAATCATGAATGCATGTTAGAATTATTTGGGAGCTTCTTTAAAAAATAATCAACACCTGGGCATTAGTATTACTTTAAAAGTCAATTCTTATGTAACTGACTGGGTTAAGGCTTGGCCTTGTTATTGTTTTAAAAGCTCTCCAGGTGATTCTAATGAGTCTTAAGAACTAATGATTTAAACTATAATATAATCTCAGCTGGTCTAAAGGTTGTGGGTTATTGTTAAGCTGATTAAAATAAAATATAATCTCTAAATATTTAAAATAAAATATCTGACCAAAATGAAAATATAAATCTAAGAACAATATGAATTTCCACTAATCGCAATAGTGAGAAAAGACACTGCACAATGTTTTTCAAATATTTCAGCTTTAGCTCTACTACTAAAAAACCTAGTGTCAGATATTGAAAATAATTCAACCATCTCATCATACAAATTATTCCGCTGAGACTATAAGAAACTATAACAAAGGTGGCTACTAGAGTGATGATCTGGGAAGGAATTAGGAGGAAGGAGGGAGATTTCGACAGCATGCTTCAATTTTTTATTGTGACCTATGACTGTATTATTACCTACTCAAAAATAAATAAATTTAGAATTGATTTAATTCAAATGTACACTTTATTTTTGGACGTGACATGTCAGAAGACTTTTAAATCAAAATTAGATAGCTAAATGTATTATTCTGACATGTAATTGCTTTATTTTAACAGGTGATGATGTATGTAAATTACAATGATTCACAAAATACTTTATCTTATATCAGTGTACTGAGTTTATCACAGAAAAACTGCATAACTCTTTCACCTCGGGGCGGTTGAGTTCTCCGTCTTCTTCCTCACAGGGCCCGCCAACAATGAATGCGTCGGGGATGTTATTGGCTCCTGGAGCCAGAATGTTGGCAATAGGCCATTTTTTGGGCCGGGGGACAGGTTCTTTTTCCCCTCCAAGCTTCAGAGTTCCATTCTTAAAGAAAATAGGATAGTCTTTCTGCAGAAATAAATACCATACATCAGGAAATTTTGTAAAAGACTTTGAAATGGACAAAAGGATTACTGAAGTGTCTTTACAATGAAATGCTGGGTGTTATCTAACACGCCCTTCTGGGATTATCTGATTCTGTAGACAGGCCTGTGCCCTTCATTGTCTTTGTGCTGTAATTTATTTTTTTGTGTTGTAATTTATTAAAAATGCAAATTATTCTTGTCCAAAATATGCAAATATATTTTGTCCAGTGGAAATGTAATTGATTATTGCCTTGTGGCTGGTAACAGGTTTTGAATAATTTGCAAATTCATTTCAACAGTCCTGATTGCTTACATATGAGTCATTTCTTCAGATTCTCCTTTGAACTGTTTTAAACCTTTTTGTTATATTTATATGAGGATCATGATGTAACTTTTTAAAAATTATCTTTTAAAAAACAAACTTAAATTTTTCAACAGCCTAAAATATAAGCATTTTCATATTTATAATTTATCTAAAATATATTTGTAACAGAAAATTGGTAAATATGTAAATAGGAAATTTATAAAAGGGAAATTTAAAAATTCAACATTTAAATAAAAACATGCTAGATATTGTTAATAATAAGTGAAATGCACATTTAAACAATGAGATACCATTTTAAACCATAGATTGGCAAAAATCAAAGTCTGAAAATATCAAGTGTAAATATTGTTAAGGGAATTCTTTTTTTTATTTTTTGACATTACTACAGATATCCCCATTTTTCCCCCTTTGCCCTCTCCACCCAGACCCCACCCCTACCTTTACCACATTGTTGTCTGTGTCCTTTGGGTATGCATACATGTTCTTTGGCTAATCACTTAAGGGAATGGTATTATGATATATATAGTTGATAGAAGTGTAAATTGGTACAATTATGGAAAGCAAATTTTTAGTCTCTAGTAAAAGTTAAAATCGGCATACCTGGAACTCAACTATTCTAGTTCTTTATTTTAAGTTTAAAAACTTTTGTGAAGCCCTGGCTGGTGTGGCTAAGTCGGTTGGTGCATCAGCCCATAAACCCAAAAGTCACAGGTTCGATTCCTGGTCAGGGTACGCACCTAGGCTGTGGGTTCCGTACCTGGTTGGGGTGTGTACAAGAGGCAACCGATGGATATTTCTCTCGCCCTCTCTCTCTCCCTTCCTTCTCCTCTCTGTCTCTAAAAAAGTGTGTGTGTGTGTGTGTGTGTGTGTATCCTCTGGTGAGGATAAATAAAAATACCTAACTTTTGTGAAGAAGGGGGTATTTCTGAATTGGCAGAGTGAGAACTTCTAAAAATCTGATCCTCCATAAAAACAATAAAAGCACTGGCAAAAATGGTCAAAATTAAGTGTGCCAAGACCATTCAATGAGGACAGAGCAGTTTTTCAACAAACAGTGCTCAAAAAACTAGTTATCCACATGCAAAAGAATGAAGTTGGACCCTCGCCTAACATCACATACAAAACTTAACTCAAATAGATCAAAGGCCTAAATCTATGAGCTAAAACTATAAAACTCTTAGAAGAAAACAGAGAGAAAAGCCTCATGACATTGGGTTTAGCAGTGATTTCTTGGTCATGAACAACAAAAGAAAATATGGACAAATTGCACTTCATCAAAATTAAAATCTTTTATACATCGAAAGATACTAACAATGGCCCTGGGTGGTGTGGCTCAGTGCATTCAGAGCCAGCCTGCAAACCAAACGGTCACCAGTTTGATTCCCAGTCAGGATACATGCCTGGGTTGCAGGCCAGGTCCCCAGTAGGGGGCGTGCAAGAGGCAACCACACACTGATATTTCTCTCCCTCTCTTTCTCCCTCCCTTCCCCTCTGTCTAAAAATAAAATAAATAAAATCTTTTTTTTTAAAGATACTAACAATAGAATGAAAAAGACAACCCAAAGAATGGGAGAAAATATTTGCTAATCACATATTTGATGAGGGATTAATAGCTAAAATATACAGAGAACCCCAAAGGTTCAAAAACAACAAAAAAGATTCAAAAAAAGAGCAAAGAACATGAATATATATTTCCCCCAGAAAGATATATAAAAGGCCAATAAGCACATGAAAAGATACTGAAAGTCATTAGTCATTAAGGAAATGCAAATCAAAACCACAAGGAGATGCCACTTCACACCTCTTATGTTGACTATTTTTTTAATTTTATTTATTTACTTTTTAAAGAGAGAGGAAGGGAGGGAGAAGGAGAGGGAGAGAAATATCAATGTGTAAGAGAAACATCAATCAATTGCCTCTCACATGCCCCCAAGTGAGGACCCGGCCCTCAGCAACCCAGGCATGTGCCCTGACTGGGAATCAAACCTACAACCTTCTGGTTCACAGGCCAGCGCTCAATCCACTGAGCCACACCAGTAAGGGCTTACGTTGACTATTATCAAAAACCAGAAAATGAGTGTTAGCAAGGATGTGGAGAAATTGGAACCTGTACACTGCTTTTGGGAATGTAAAATGGTGAAGAGTAATTGGACAATTCTACACTGAAAATGTAAAATGGCAATAAAACAGGTGGGAATATTAACTAATTAAATCCTTTAAACAAGCAAATTGAGATTCAAAAGACCCATATACAATCACTCTATAGAAATTTGGACCAAGAATATAACCTGGAATTGAGAAAAAGTTTTGGACAATCAAGTACATTATATAAAATCTGCAAAAATATGCATAAAGTATTTGTATAGAAATACATCCATTTTTAAATTGACAATTAAAATTGTCAATTTAAAAATGCCTTACATATCTTTCTACCATGAATGTGTACTTACTGATATAAATTATATGTAATTTACATTATGTTTAATATATAAACTATAAATATAAACATCTATTTGTAAAATAAAAGGAAACTATTTTTTTAAGCCTCATATAAATCTTAGCCATTAACAGAGCTTGCTGTGAATGAAATCTTATCATGTGAAGAAGGCATGCTCATGTGAG
>PVJI01015884.1:0-39829 GCA_004026765.1 Micronycteris hirsuta
TGGAAGGTCTCCTTTGAGAAATCCGCTGACAGTCTTATGGGGATTCCTTTGTAGGTAACTGTCCCCTTTTCTCTAGCTGCTTGTAAGATTTTTTCCTTATTCTTGACCTTGGGTAATGTAATTATGTTGTACCATGCTTTTTTATCCACTCATCTGATGGATACGTGAGCTATTTCCTAATCTTGCCTGGTGTAAATAATGCTGCAGTGAACATAGGAGTGCTCACATTCTTTCAAATTAGTGTTTGGTGCTTCTTGGGATAGATTCCCAGAAGTGGAATTGCTAGGTCATAAGATAGTACCATTTTTAATTTTTTCAGGTAACTCAGTACTGCTTTCCACAGTGGCCAAATCAATCTGCATTCCCACCAACAGTGCATGA
Organism: Micronycteris hirsuta; assembly: GCA_004026765.1. Lineage (NCBI taxonomy): Eukaryota > Metazoa > Chordata > Mammalia > Chiroptera > Phyllostomidae > Micronycteris > Micronycteris hirsuta. The sequence goes on from PVJI01015884.1 coordinate 382, forward strand.
GGGTTCCCTTTTCTTCACGTCTTCACCAGCACTTGTTGTTTGTTGATTTATTGATGATAGCCATTCTGACAAGTCTGAGGTGCTATCTCATTGTAGTTTTCATTTAAATTTTTCTGATGATTAGTGACATTGAGCATCTTTTCATGTCTATTGGCCATCTGTATGTCCTCTTTGGAGAAATGCCTATTCAGGTCCTTTGTCCATTGTTTAATTGGATTATCTGTTATTTTGTTGTTGAGTTTTATAAGTTCTTTATAAATTTTTTATATTAACATCTTATCAGATGTATCAGCATATATGTTCTCATGTTATCCTCTTCAGAAGGTTGTCTTTTCATTTTATTGATGGTTTCCTTTGTTTATTTTTCTTTTGTTTCCCTTGTCCAAGGAGATATATCAGAAAAAAATATTGTTACAAGAAATGTCCGAGATTTTACTGCTTATATTTTCTTCTAGGATTTTTATGGTTTTGAATCTAACATTTAACTGTTTTATCCATTTTGAGTTTATTTTTGTGTATGGTATAAGAAGGTGGTCTAGTTTCATTTTTTTCACATATCTGTCCAATATTCCAAATACCATTTATTAAAATGACTATTTTTACTCCATTGTATGTTTTTGCTTTATTTGTCAAATATTAATGACTAGAAAGTTGTGGGTTTAGTTATGAGCTCTCTAATCAGTTCCATTGATTTATGTGTGTGTTTTTATGCCAGTACCAGACTGTTTTGATACCTATGATCTTATACTTCGATATCAGGTAGCATGATTCCTCCTACTTTGTTCTTCTTTCTCAAGATTGCTGTTGCTGTTTGGAGTCTTTTGTGGTTTCATATAAATTTTTGGAATATTTATTCTAGTTATGTGAAATATGCCGTGGAATTGCATCTTGATAGGAATTGCATTGAATCTCTAGATTTCTCTGAGTAGTATGGACATTTTAACGATGCTAATTCTTCCTATAAATGAGCATGGTGTATGCTTCCATTTATTTGTATCTTCTTCAATATTATTTTCTTCATTGTCATAATCTTACAAGTGCAGGTCTTTTACATCTTTGGTTAAATTCATTCCTAGGTATTTTATTCTTTTTGATGGATTTAGTTGATATCTTCAGAGCATTTTACCCCAAAGAGACAGAATGCATGTTCCTTTAAAGTGCACATGGAACATTTTCTAGGACAGACCACATGTTAGGACAAAATCTTCTTGCTGTATCCTCATGTGGCAGTGACAGAGAGGGCTCTGGCTCTCCCTCTTTTTATAAGGACATTAGTTCTACCATGGAGGCTCCATTCTCAGGACCTCATCTAAACCTAATTACCTCTCAAAGCCTCACTTCCAAATAACATCACACTGGGGATTGGAGTTTCAACATATGCAACGTATGAATTTGGGGAGAGCACATTCAGTTCAGAACACGTGTTCTACATGTTTACTTCCATTTACCTTATGTATTTTTATGTTACTGTATTTAAAAAGCAGCATGCAACTGTTAAGCATAGTTATACGGACGCTACTTTGTACAAAAGCAATACCCTTTACCCAAGTTCTTTGCTTCTGTAATATTATGTTTGTGATGTTGTTCAAACATCCTCACTCGGAGTTTGATCACTAAAAATAATTTTTAAGGATCTCTGAGATACCTACAAAATGTTTTTTCATTAGTTTTCTGACATAATCCTACATCAATCTTGCAGATCAATGTCTGATTTTATAGGACTTATAGAAGCCACAGAAAAATCACCACTTTGAAAAACAAGCATGATATCAATATAATGTTATACCTTTAAAGGGGATTAATTACATTCATCAAGTAATTTTTTTAATCTATTACCTCATAAATCACAACTTGTGGGAAGAGAGTGGCTGAGCAGGAAGTCTAAAATATTAGAATTAATTAATCCATGTTTTGCTCTAATGAATCAAAATATTTGAGTTAAAAACACTTCCCAAGTTAATATAATCAGAGAGCCCCCCAAATTACTTAATTTTACACACTTTATATTTCCTTTCTCCAAACTGTCTCCTAGAAGCAATTGGGTTATTTGTATTAGTTTTTATTTATTCAGCCAACATTTAGTGAGCTCCTGCAATGAATCCAGGCAGTGTATTAGGCTCTAAAAAAACAAGGAGCCGAATCATCCACAGTTCCTGCCCTGATTAGCACAGTTCCCACCCAGATTCCTACTTTTTCTAGGAAATGAAAGAGACTGATTGATACATTAAAAAACTAAAGTAAAATTACAATTGTATTAAATGCTAAGAGGGAGAGATTTACTATTAAGAAAATACATATTTAGAAAAAATAATAGACACACTGCTCTTAATGCTTAGTTCCTTGCTCATTCAGGCTACTGAACTCATTAGATAGCTATTACATTGTCCCAACATTTATAATAAATGAATATGGATGATACTTTACAATATACTTGGTATATGTATTTGGTTCTGTTTCTAGACTTTGTATTTGATTTCATTTCTTATTTATAAACTATTTTCATTATAGTCTTATGATATTTTAATAGTATGTATAATCATATATTTTCAAATATGAACTTCAAAATCAGTTTTATATGCTATTGAAGGAAAATATTGTTCATATTTTTGTTGAGATCACTTTAGATTTATATGTTAATTTGGGAGTATTGACATCTTCCAAGGTTAAATATTCCTAAAATCATATGTCTTTTCATTCATTCATGTCTTCTGTGAGTTCCTCAAGTGCATGTCCATTAATTGAGAATATAACCACTGGGTTCTTTTTTAAGTTCAATAAAATCTAGAAGTGAGAATAGTTGACCACATTAACTGAGAAACAGTGACTAAAGAATCAGATACTAAGCCCAACCTGTCATATTACTCTATCAATTACCAACATTCAATTGAGTTCATGTAAGGAAAACAACAAAATCCATAAATGTGACAAAGAGTCTCCTTGCCATGAACTCACATCATTTAAGACATGTGTAACAATAAAGTAATATTATATTGATTTCCATACTAAGCAAGAAGTAAAGGTAAAAGGAGTGTCATATTATAACTCTAAATAGTAAATCAAACCATTTTAGGTTATTCATGTTTTCCTCATCAAGACCATTGTAGATCCTAAAGACTTATGAAAGAGTAAGTGTGAATGAAACTGTTAAGCCTGAAACACTTACAGCAAGCAAAGGATTTAAGTAAAATACAGATGCCTTTTAAAATAGAAAGTTACAAAATCTGCCCTTTACAGGACCCTCGTAATGTTCAGGTCCATGTGCTCATGAACACTTCACACAGTGTGGGCAGACTTTCGGCCACCTGGAGCCAAAGTGCAAAGCAGAAATGATCCCGATGCTAACAGTTCATGAAACTGACCTACAGATTATTTTTTTCATTGTTGTTGCTTTTAATTTGCTATCTTAAATGTGTACAAATGTTTCTTGGAAGGGTTTCTAAGGAAACAGGGGGAGTTACTGCTTATTTAAACAATTTTAATGAAGGGCTAACCTTTTACATTTAACGTTTGTTCCCTTTGTTGCTTGCTGGCAGCAGCTTATACTTTTTTTTCTCCCAAAGGACAGAGCATAATGAACATACATGAGATTATTCAAATGAGTGGTTTTAATGAGTGCTTTGAATAGCTTCTTTAAAAAGCAAGCATGAAATTGCTTTCCCAGTTGGGATGCTTTAAAATATTTTTAGAAAATTCATATATAAAGCTTTAAAATTTTAACCATTTTTAAAGGAATTATGATTAAAAGAAATTTTTTATTGCAATATGCTTTATTTTCATGCACATTGCAAAAGAAATTACAAAACCCAGCAGGGTTTTTGAATTATTTTAATGGATTATTATATTTCATAGTAATAAGCAGTTATTTATCAAATTTAAAGGCTGCAGCTCTTATATGCAACTTTCACACATGGAAAGAACCTCCGTGATGGGTGACTATTGACCACACATACATATGTTTACATTATATTGTAAACATTGCGCTGTCCCCCACCCTATGACTTCTTCCTCAAAGTGTTGTTGTAGGTTTGAGGGAGGGGGGCATGGATCCCATCTCCTTGCTGTAGCAATTGTTTCAGACGTTGACATATGCCTCATTTTTTCTCCTCAAAGTGATGCTCAAGACTTCTATTCAGTGATTTAATCCACTTCCTGGATGGGAATTAGGAAGAGTGTGGGCCCAGGAACTCCTGCAGACCATTCTGTCACCATGAGGACTACAGATAAGGAAGACACACAGGGCAGGGTGTAGCTGTGAGAACTGCAAAGAAGAACCAAAATTTAACAAAACTCTCTTGACACTTGCCTTGGCCTCTGGCTTTTCTGTTATGTGAGCAAGTACATTATCTTTATTATTTAAGCTCCTTTGGAACCAAGAATATGGTATCGAAGAGGGACATGAACTGACTTTGGTAAATATCATTGTCCTAATTTTGAAACCATTTATCCATTTGAAAGCATAAATTATTTAATTGCCTCTTTAGATTCAAATGAACTATTCAGATAGTTCAGACCCTTAAAGCTGACATTTTAAACTTTAAGCCACATTGTTAACAACTAAAAGTTTGATGTTAATTGGTTTTGTAAATGTTACTAGTATGCACCTTTTGTGTTTTGTTTCTGTCAGTAAAAAACATTCACACATGCTATTGTATTAGCTTCTGTGGAAAAACAGAAAATGTTAAAATCAAATTTCTTAACTTTAAGAGTTAACTGTCTAGCATGATTTACACACATTTTTAAAAGCAGAAAGCATTCAATATAAAAGAACATTGTGGCAAAAGACCAGCTTCAAGATATTTCCTCATATGTAAACAGACTTTGCATCGGGTGACTTGTAAGTTCCCATCCAGGTTCCATCCCCCACGATTCCATGGCGCGTGAAGAATTAGAGGTCTGAGGGGAAAGTGGCTGAGGCGGCATGTCTCCTGGGCATCATCAGGAAAGCTGGGATCCTACAGTCCTTTATAGATAGGCTTATTGTTTTCCTACTTGAAGTTCTTTTTTTTTTTTTTTAAAGATTTTATTTATTTATTTTTAGAGAGAGGGAAATGGAGGGAGAAAGTGAGGGAGAGAAACATCAATGTGTGGTTGCCTCTCAGGAGTTCCCTATTGGGGACATGGCCTGCAACCCAGGCATGTGCCCTGACTGGGAATCGAACCATTGACCCTTTGGTTTGCAGTCTGGTGCTCAATCCACTGAGCCACACCAGCCAGGGTCCTACTTTAAGTTCTCAAAGGATAGATTTTTCTGTCTGTTCTTTGCATGTTTTTTCTCAAGATACTCTTCGATGATGTTTAAATTTTCCATGATCAGATATTCTTCATTAAGTGTTTCTGCATATCCAGTTACATGCATAAAAGAACAATTTGATGATACTGATTTTAAAAACTTTAAATTTTAAAAGTTTCTAAACTAGAAAGATTTCCTCATATTGGGTAGATCTTAAAGCATGTCCTCAAAGTCACTGTTGAGCCTCTTTCAAAATTCTTTTGTTGGTGAAGTTCTCATTAGTTCCTAAGAAGCACATTCTACTTTCATACAGTAATAATGGTTAGTACCTCCACCTATAAATTTAGCCTTCAGATATTATTTGAAGTTCTATGAACTTATCTGTAGCTTAGTACATCCTTTTGGAGAACTCTGCTATATTCAATCATCAGACTGTGCTTATTTCTCTCAGATTTCCTTCAGACACACAATCATTTATATAAAGAAGTTTAATAGCTTGTGACCAAATATTTCATTGCTATAGATTCAATGACTTCAGAATTACCACTATTGTCTTTTAGGGTTACATAAATAAAATTCTTTTACATTTGCTATTATATAGTTATGTGGGGCATGATTGAAATGGTAAAGCTATTCTTTTTGGAAATAAAATGTTCTACTAATTACAGTCACAGTCCTGATAAGAGTATGTAATATAGTTGTTAGTGGACAATTGCATGCTTATATATGCTCACATATGAGCATAGCACATTTGTCCTCTGTGCAGAGTACAAAGGGGTCTCCCTTTACCGTGTACTTCTTCGTCTCGGCTTTCTGGTCATGTAGCCCAACGCACTGCTGAAAGTGATAAAAGCCCTCTCCACTTCTCCTTCAGAAGAGCCTAGACCGCTTTGTGTTGAAAATGGGATCAATATCTGAATCAATATGATTTAGCAATATGTCATTTGCTCTTTATGGGCTTTACATGGAGTAAGTGGCTCATCAAAGTTGCTTTAAAGTAATTTCATATATTTCAAAGAACTTGAGCTTCCCAACCAAAAGAAAACTTCAAAAATACAAAGTAATCTTTTTCCTCAACCTGGGGAAAGTTGGACTCTTAACAGTGAGTCTGAATTTTATAAAAATTTGCTACAGGGTTTCTAAAATATTTTATTTCACTCATTTCCATATTTTCTTAATTAGGGTAATGGAATGAGTTGTTTCTTCCCACTACCCCAATTATCAGGATTCTGATAACCTATCAAAAGTAGGGCAATGCAAAGTGACATTTTATAATGCAACTCAAAGCAGGAAAGGAGAAAGACAAAGAGCACAGTACTTTATTGACTGTACGCAATGCTTCTCCAACTTTAGAGTGCATATAAATCACCAAGGACCGTGTCAAAAAGCTGAATCAGATTTAGTAGATTTGAGAAGGGCATGCGATTCTAACAGGGTTTTAAATACCATCAGTGCTGCTGGTCTGAACACCACTCTTTGTGGAACAAGTTGCTAGGATATATGACAACTTAAATATGCACAAACTGTAGACAGACTTTTATTTGCCAATGGTCTTATTATCCATAACTTGCACTGACATCAGAACATTTAGAGAGCCTTTACTACCCGCATCTCCACCTTCATGATCCAAAGCTCCACACATCTTTTTACAGTAGCAGAATCAGATGGAGCAAATAAAGACCAATAACCACGCAAGAGGTTGGCTAAGAACAGAGAGGAATAAGATGGAGGAAAAACAAAGCATTAAATGTACAAAAAAGCTAGGTGGAAACACCATTACTTTTGCTATCTGCTTATCTAAGGGTTTGGCCAGAAGTTACATATTAAGATTGAGGAATTATTTCTGAGTGGATCTGGGGTCAAGGTAACCACTCTGAACCTCTTCTGTGCTGTATAAACTATAACACATGACTTATAAGTAAAGGACTGACTAGTCTCACTAGTTAGAAGAATCTCTTGCAGAATGTACCTTATCTCCCTTTTTTGCATATCATACTCCTGAAGTTACGAGTTTTAAAATGTACTTATGAAAAGATACACTTAAATGTATAAATGTCAAATTAATGGTCAGAGATCTTCAATGCATTAACCTGTAATGCTAAGTTAAGTAGTTTTGTGTGGAATTCAAAATAATTTCTATGAGCATAGTAGCATTTTATACAAATATATCATTATTGAGTATCCATTAAACTTTGTACTCCCTTGTATATTTGATGTTGATATTTTCTAGAATCTTAAATTGTCTAGTTGTGCACATGTGAAATTATAAAAGTCAACAAACCACTAGAGCGCATGTGATAGACATTCAATGCCAAACAGGATCAGGCATCTCTCTCCCTCTCTCTCTGAATGAATATATAGATAGAGATCATGTCAGTAATATTTGGTGATTGACTAACATACATTATGATCTGCATACCAACAGATCGTATATATATATATATATATATATATATATATATATATATATTTATTTATTTATTTATTTCACTCTTTATTAAAAGTCACTTGAAACCTTATATTTGTGGTAATTAAATTTAAAATATTTTAAAGTGATAGTATTAATATCAGATATTCATTTTTAACATATAGCACTGACTTTTTTAAAAAATATACTTTAGATGGCTTTAACATTATTTAAATCAGAATTTCAACTCTTCAACTTTTGCTAATTGTAATATTCTTCTACACTAACACACAACTCACCTATATACTAACAGAATGACAGTGTACTTAATAAAACTAAATATTTGGAAATGTTAAACATTTTATTTTAAATGATAGATCTAAAACAGGTGCTATGGTAAAAACTGAAGCATCAATTACTTTCATCCATACGGTTAGAGTCAGCATATGTGTAGAATCAAATTATAATGCCTAATACAATAACCACTCCAATCCCAACCTACTTATATCTTCCAAACATAAGCAGATGAGCCATCTGCACTTCCTCTTCTTCAGTTCCCACATTTACCTCATCTAGATGTCCTGTCAGATCTACTTTAAAAATATGCCCTGACCCTAACCACATCTCTCTACTCTCATACCCCAAACTATAGAACTCACTATCTCTTCAGGGCAACTGTAATTGCCTCCCATCATTGTTGCTTCCATTTTCCTCGGAGTAGCTAGATCACCACAAACTTCCTTTGTTTGATAGTTCTCAGAGACTTCCCACTGATTTAAAAATAAAGTAAAAATTCTGTACCATTAATTACAAAATCCCTTGCCTCTCTGACTCTTTCTTGTTCCATGAGTACTCTCCTTTGCTCTGCTTCAGCTAAGAATTCCTACTAGGTTCCTACTAGGTTCCTAAAACCATTCCACATCTGCTCTAGTTCCTTTGCTATAACTTATCCCTCTACCTGGAATTCCCTTAATACGTTAAGTGAGGAGTGGATTTTGCTAGGCTTTCTGTTCAGGCGGCAGGCCGGTGACAACTCATCAGGTGTTGAGTTACAGTATAAACAGGCGCACAATGGTGCAGTCGATGCAAAACTTCACTAAAATTACATTTATTTTTTAACCTTGGTACTAGCGGTCCCACGCACCAATGTCACCCAAACAAAAAGTTTGCTGTCAGTCCCTGGGGACTGACACTGCACTTGATGTGTTAATCAAAATCTTTGCAGTGATGATTCACTTATCTTTGAGACTTCTATTCAAACGTCTCTTCTTTAGACATGCCATATCTAACTATCCCTTGTAAAATGTTTTCTGCACTCCCACATCTTTATCTTCCTTACAACTTTTTTAAAAACTGCATTTATTAATACTCATGGCTACTTATTTAAAATTATCTTAATTATTTACTTATTTTAGTCTACTCTTCCCTGAACATATAATTCAGTGAGAGTGACAGAATTGTCATCTGTAAATCTCCAGTAGCTTCAATAAATGAGAGGATGAATTGAAAATTGTCAAAATGAAATATAAATAACTGAACAGTTATTTAGTGCTAGTGTGGTCTATGTTGCTTATAAGTTACTCAACAAATATTTATATTTTTACATTTTTATTTTCAAGTGGTTAGCATGGTATTAGGATATTAAGATATGAGAAAGAAAATTGGTCTAAACTGGTTCTGAGGCAGAAACTTTGGAGTTGTTCCAAATTATAACCCCTTGTATAAAGTATTAAATATTCATGATATAACTTTAAGCAACATTTAGTAGAATTTGATGAGATTAAGAATCCCATTTGGGAAGTCAGAAAACCCTCACATAAATTACTGACCCTGGGTCATCCCTGTGACAAATTAATAAATTTTAACAAGGCATTTCTTCATTGTACCATCTTCTTCATCTTGTCTAAGAAAAATCTTTGGATTTTTTTTCTTAGATTATTTTTAACTTTTGAAGAAAGTCTGAAATAAATTTTGACATATGATTATAATTGTATAAAGAAATTCCTGTTGAATAGTTGAATGAGGCATTTCTTTCTTCATTTTTTCCTTCTTTCCTTCCATCACTCTTTCCTTTCTTCCCTCCTTCCTTCCTTCTTTCTTTTTGGTACGACAGGATTTCTTGATTTTCTAATTGCTTCCTTTATTTTTAAATTTTTATTTATTTATTTTTATTGTATTTATGACCCAGTGATTCCACTTTCAGAAATTTATACGAAGAAGCCCAAAATACTAATTCAAAAGATTATGAGCAGCGTTATTTACAATCACCAAGATTTGGAATCAGCCCAAGTGTCCATCAGTAGATGAGTGGATAAAACACCTATGGGGGAGAGTTCTGGCCAAGATGGAGGCATAGGTAGACACACTGTGCCTCCTCGTACAACTAAAAGAAGGACAACAACAATTTAAAAACATCAAGAATGAACAGAAAATCGAACTGTATGGAAGTCTGACAACCAAGGAGTTAAAGAAGACATGTTCATCCAGACCAGTAGGAGGGGCGGAGATGAGAAGCTGGGCAGAGAGAATCTGTGGCAAGGCTGTGGCTGGTGGACCCAGCCAGCAGCTGGAAGAGTGGGCGGTCCCACATTCCCGCAGATAAACCAGAAGAAACAGCTGGGGAGAGAAACAGATTGTTCAGCCCAGGACTCCATCATGGGAAAATAAAGCCTCAAACCACTGATTGAAAACACCTGTGGGGGTTGAAGTGACAGTGGGAGGAAATCCCAGCCTCACAGGAGAGTTCATTGGAGAGACGCACAGGGTCCTAGAATGTACACAAGCCCACTCACCTGGGAATCAGCACAGAAGAACATACTTTGCATGTGGGTAGTGGGGGAAGTGACTGAAATCTGGCAGAGAGTGGAGCAAGTGCCATTGTTCCCTCTCAGATCCCTTTCCCACATACAGCATCACAGCATAGTGTCCTGGGTTGCCTGCTCTAGTGAACACCTAAGGCTCCATCTCTTACTATGCAACAGGCATGCCAAGACAAAAAAAATGGCCCAAATGAAAGAACAGATCAAACTCCAGAAAAAATACAACTAAACAATGAAGAGATAACCAACCTATCAGATGCACAGTTAAAAACACTGGTAATCAGGATGCTCACAGGATTGGTTGAATTTGGTCACAAATTAGATGAAAAAATGAAGGCTTTGCTAAGTGAAATAAAGGAAAATATACAGGGAACCAATAGTGTTGGGAAGGAAACTGTAACTCAGATCAACGGTGTGGACCAGAAGGAAGAAAGAAACATTCAACCAGAAAAGAATGAAGAAACAAGAATTCAAAAAATGAGGAGAGTCTTAGGGACCTCCAGGACATCTTTAAATGTTCCAACATTCGAATTATAGGGGTGCCAGAAGTAGAAGAGGAAGAGCAAGAAATTGAAAACTTATTTGAACAAATAATGAAGGAGAACTTCCCCAAACTGGCAAAGGAAATAGACTTCCAGGAAGACCAGGAAGCTCAGAGAGTCCCAAAGAAGTTGGACCCAAGGAGCAACACACAAAGACACATCATAATTACATTAGCTAAGATTAAAGATACAGAGAGAATCTTAGAAGTAGCAAGAGAAAAGGGAACAGTTACCTACAAAGGAGTCCCCATAAGACTGTCAGCTGATTTCTCAAAAGAAACCTTACAGGCAAGAAGGGGCTGGAAAGAAATATTCCAAGTCATGAAAGGCAAGGACCTACATCCAAGATGATTCTATCCAACAAAGCTATCATTTAGAATGGAAGGGCAGATAAAGCGCTTCTCAGATAAGGTCATGTTCAAGGAGTTTATCATCACTAAGCCCTTATTATATGAAATGTTAAAGGGATTTATCTAAGAAAAGGAAGATTAAAAAATATGATCAGTAAAATGACAGCAAACTCACAGTTATCAAAAACCACACATAAAACAAGAACAAAAGCAAACTAAAGAAACAACTAGAGTGGGAACAGAACCACAGAAATGGAGATCACATGGAGGGTTATCAACAGGGGAGTGGGAGAGGGAGAGAGAGGGGAAAGGTACAGAGAATAAGTAGCATAAATGGTAGGTTGAAAATAGACAGGGGAAGGTTAAGAATAGTATAGGAAATGTAGAAGCCAAAGAATTTATATGTATGACCTATGGACATGAACTAAAGGTGGGGAAGGTGGGTGGGAGGGGGTGTGCAGGGTGGAGGAGAATAAAAGGGGGGAAACGGGACAACTATAATAGCATAATCAATAAAATATATTTTTAAAAAAAGAATAATGTGGCCTCAGAAACATGGACCTACAGGCTGAATTTTGTTCCCCACCCAAAATTCACATATTGAAGTCCTAACCTCCAGTACCTCAGAATGGGACTATACTTGGGAGGAGGCATACCAATTATTCATCAAGAAGAGGTATTGAAAAATCAAAGTAATTTGGTCACCTGACATTAGAGGCTTCATCATGGACCACTGCAGGTCTGACACAATAGGCTACAGTGGCCGATACGGAGGTTATGCCTGAGCCCTACAGCGTGGGCTCCCATTTACCAAGGCCAACGTAGTGATGGCTGCCTTTTCAACAACAGAGTCTGATGCTGAGCCCTTGGCACAGTATTATTCCTCCAGGGGACCATTTGTAGCAGGTAGATTCTATTGGTGTCTTTCTGTCTTGAATGAAAGACTCCAGTAGAATTATTCTGACTTATTCTGAGTATGTGTTTGTCCCTCCTGCCCACAGATCCTCAGCCAGCACTGCTTTCTTGGGGGCTAACAGAGTACTTGTACTTACAGAAATGAAATGTGATCTGAACATGGGACTCCCTCCAAATCAAAGGAGATGAAGGAGTAGTACTCTGACAATGGGAATACTCTGTCTGCATTTCATATACTGCCACTCAGAAGTTGCTATTCTGAAAGAGCATTAGAACTGCTCAAAGCACAGCTGAAGTGGCACTGCAGTGAAGATACGCCTGAAGCGGCACACCTGAAGAGAAAATACAGATGGGATAGTACCTCCAGCAGTCAGTGTGCACCCTGAATCAGAGACCTCTATGTAATTCTAATTCTCCCATAGAAAGAACATACCAGTGTAGGTACCAAAGTTTAGGGGGGAAAGATGATGCCACCTACCATCGTTCCCAATGGCATACCAGAGTACTTACTGTCCCAGAAGGATTAGAGGTCATGGCCCCTCATGGGCTAAGCTCTCTAAGAGACAAAACAAAGATCCTCTTGGAACTATAATCTATGGCTACCACCTAAGCACTTAGGAGTCCCCTCCTACAGAGACCGCCAGGCAAGAAGAGGAGTCACCATTGGCACTGGTGATTGACCCTAACTGGGAAGACAAGGTAGGGTGTAAGAGATAACTTACGCAGAGTCAAGTGAACAGCTTGGGTGCTCACTTGGCATTCCCTTGATCACTTGTGACTGTGACTGAACAAGTGCACAATCCCACTGAGAGTAGTATGGTTACCAGGAACTTAGACTTGGGAAAGAGGATGTACCCTTGGGAAGCCACCGAGGCTGGTAGAGGTGCTGAGGGCAAAGGAAGTTACAATAAATAGTGAAGGTGGGCAAGTGCCACTTGCAGTCCTGAATAAGGCTGTATCAGTAAGGTTTTAATTCTTCCCCTTAATCTTCATCTAAACTTCCCCCAAGAAAGAAAGGTTGAAGGGACCCCCGAGGAGAGCTGCTCCCCAAATATATACAGAAAAGTTCATCTTCATGGCAGCCAGAGGCAGACTGCAGCAGCCATCAAATCACCCCTGTCCAACATTACAAAATAATAATAATAATAATCTGGTGATTCTTTTGCAAGTAAGGCCATTAGGAGGACAACTTCCAGCCTCATCACCTTCAGGATCTGCCTCAGCTTTCAGGTTGAGGCTTTGTTTTTCCTGAGCAACTCCTGGCAAAGATTGAGCATGAAAGGAATACTGGGCCTAGTCGATTCTGCCCAACACAGGATTTCCCAATTGCAGTAACTTTCAACTTTTTTCATTTCATGGCACACATCAATTAACTATCAATTACTAAAATTCTGTGGCACATCAAAATATATATATTTTTGCCAATCTGACCAAAAAATTAGGTATAATTTTGGTACATTCACACCACATGGCTACTGTTGTAGTGGCTGTTGTCATTTTTTTTTTATTTGACAATCTAACAGAAAACAGTTCAGTGACCCTGACTAAATATTCAGGTAGCATGTTTTAAAAATTCTTGCAGCACACTAGTTGAAAATCGCTGCTTTATTGGGATGATCACTTAGTAAGTTATGTGTCTTATCACTGGGTTGTATACCTGAAACTATACAATATTGTGCATCAATGTAATTGAAAAATAAAGATTATACAATTAAAAAAAAACTATGGGGCATTTACACAATGGAATACTACTAGGCCATAAAAAAGAAGGAAATTTTACTCTTTGTGACAGCACAGATGGACCTGGAGAACATTATGCTAAGTGAAATAAGCCAGCCAGAGAAAGACAAATACCATATGATCTCACTCAAATGTGGAATCTAATGAACAACCCAAACTAACAAGCAAAATAGAGACTGACTCATAGTTAGAGAGCGGGCTGACAGCCTGACAACATGGGAGGGGGTTGGGGGTGGAGATATCGCGTGGAAAAGAAAAAGGACTTGTGGACATGGACAACAGTGTGGAGACTGCAGGGGACACAGGGGTGAGTGGAAGTGCAAGAGGGTATAAGGGGGATAAATGGTAATGAAGGCATTTATTTCTGCCTCTCCTATAATCTAGATTTTGTATAACAAACCAGTCCTAATGAGGTAAGTTACCCTTCAGTGTATCCTATAGCAATTCATTGTTAACCTCCTATAAGCTTTTGTATGAAACATACATGCAGTTTCTGTGGTTTTGATTATGCCGTTCCTTAGACTTATCCCCTAGATGAATTTTCCATCCCATTCTCGCATGCTTAGAACATCTTTAGTGTCACAAGCACAGTCCAAGAATATCTCTTCTTCCAAATCTCCTTTGAATTCTCTAGAAATACTTGATTTTCAACAATGGCAATTCAGGCTGTTTAGATGGCTTTTGGAGATATGTGGATATTTTTAAGTTGCTGCAAGACTGGTGGTTGACAGGAGCAAGGGATTCTAAGCACAATATTATTCTGCCCAAGATGCCGGTATGTCGCCATTGAGACAGGTGAAGAAAGGTCTCGCTCTCTTTCAAACTCCTCTCGCCCTCCACGGACCCTCTTCTGGGCTCCAGTCACCCTTTGGGTGCATATTACAACCCTTCTACTAGACTAAAGGTTCATTGACTGACTCTCGGATTTATGCTTGAGTCATCGCTATTTTCCCCGCCAGGAGAGTGTTCGATGTATTTTTTTAAGTAGATTATTATACACATTTTAATGTGTTCCATTAGCCATAGCACATTTACATTTGTTAACTAATACAAAAAATAATAAAGTTAATGGTAGAAATTTCAGGTATGTTGAATTAGAGTTCTGCTCCACGGGAGAGAAGTAGAGAGGACATTTTTAGGGAAATGGAGAGTAAAGATGAACATCTGGTGCATTTATAAGTAGGGACATTCCTATGTGGTTGCATTGCCCCTTTTCTAGGCCCTTACTACTTAAACTTGGAGAGTATAAACATCACATTTTTCCTTACAAAACAGAAAAAAGGAAAGCATATTTGATCAAGATTATTGCCGCATTCCCTTGCTACATATAACACATCTCATTTCCTTGTTTTCTAAGTAGAATACAAAATAAATAGCTATATTCACTGTTTGAAGGTGAATTCAGCAGTCATATCTGAAGCTTTTTCTAATTGATTTTTTCTTTTTTTAAAGCAACTAATAATGAAAACTCAGAGTGATTAAGGCAATTTAAAGCAACCCCATGGCCTTGAAATTTATTGGACATCAATTTTGGAGTCTCTGAAGAAATACTTCAGAGAAATATTCTAACGCTGTAATTTGACGTTGCCCCGATGAATGCAGATGAGGCCTGTTTCAGTGTCCTCTGACATGGGTCCCTTTGATGCTGGGCAGGTCACATTCTGTTCACGGGGAAAACAAGCTCTAAATGGTAATTAATACGAAATGACTCAATCATTGTTAATGGCCGTGAATCTCTCACCCAGAAGTGAGGGGTAGCTCTGCTTTCTGCAAAATATTCTCTTCTTAGCTACAGGTTTGCCAGCAAATCCATGGAATACCACACAGAGCCCCAGAGAGGGGGAGTGCGCAGTGGCCACTTTACATGATGGCACTCTTCATGTCCGTGTTATGCTAATGAAGCAAGTGTAGCACCCCGATGCAAGGATGGCACTGAAACTGAACCTTCTAATGGCAATCATGTGTCTCAAAGGGCACAAGGCAGCGTCCTCCCAGTGAGTTTACTCCACACCTGGAGAGGATAAGAGTCGGGAATAGTTACAGTATGCCAGTAAGTACTTCATTGTAGTAAGTTTGGGGAAAAAAATCCTATTATATTCTCTCTAGTAAAGTCCTAAAAAAGGTCCTGACTTGACATTCCTTATCAAGTGTTTTGTTAATATTATGCTCATGTGTGCTTGTATTGCGATAAAGGAAACTGATCTCAATTCTGATTCATATGTGTGCACAAACTCTAGAAAGCTAAAATCCATTACAGAGTTTACTCCCAATAATACATGCTGTGTTTAATTTGAGATTCATAAGGATGTGTGAAGTGAATCTTGGTAAATTTGGCCTCTCAAGAGCGGTGTACAGAATCAGATCAAAGGGGGCTATTCCTTCCCCAAATTCCTTTCATTTGTGAGAATGGGTGTTAGGATCATTAAAGCAGGGGGTGCAAGTGTGGGTACAACCTGACCTTAGGGAGACCCCTAGGATCCTTATTTTTGAAACATTCACATGCCCTTTCCATTGGTCCTAACTAAATGGACACATTTGCATATTTTCCCCTTTCTCCCTTCCCTCCCCTCCTTGGCTCACTCTATGGGCTCAGACAGGTTGGATTCTGTTGTTGGCATTTTCTTTTCCACTCATTTTTCACATCTTTTTCACATCTTTTCTCTCATCATTCAACTAATGTATCTCCTTTTCAGCAACTGCTGAACACTCCAAAATGTTGCTATTTTTAGTTAAAAACAACCCTCATTTTAGCCCAGTGCTTTCCAATAAGTAGGTATAGTATAAAACAAAATGGATTTTCTTGTTAATAACTGCATTTTTTAAATAGTAAGTTTAGCTGCATGGAAACGTCTCCACTTACAGACCATGTGACAGGAAACCAGCAGGGTAAAAATAAATGAAGCACTATTGTAATTGTGATTTTAAACTATTTTTAATTTACTCAATTATGCTTTCCTATTTTCCTAAACCTCAGCTACAATTCATCTCCATTTCTTTAAAGCGATTGTGTTTATCAGTTCCACTAGGTCAGCTTTGTGTTTAATAGAGTTTGTTTGGAAACCCAAAGATATTGCTGGGATTATATCTTCTGGGATAGATGTTTAACCTTGGAGCCCTATTTTCTTCAGTGCAGTAATTTGTGAGCAAACTATCAAAAGCACAATAAGGGTGTCAGAGTCCAACCCCAAGGAATGAAGAGCAGGGAAATGAGCAGCTACACTGAAATTTCAGAGCAGTCAGGAGGATTTCTATATCCAAAAGCATATCTAATCATCGTAATAGAATCTTTAAAAACCCTGCCAGCATTTCTCCACAACCGGTTGCCTGTACACTCTTTTCCTTGCTTTTCCATTTTCTGTACAGAATGAAGGAAACATTTCATCACTTTCCCTTTCCCTTGCTTTTCTAACACCAGACACATACTGTAAGTACAAAGCTTCTGAGAAGCAATTAGAGTTAATGGGATTAAACATCTAATCACACTACTTCTCTTGGCTTATGTCTGCAGAACTGCAGAGTAAAGTCTAGCATTGGAAATGCACAAAAATGAGTTATTACACTAGTCCATGGAAGGTCTCCATAGCCTTGTTTTAACTGGTTCTCTCCAAGGGCAACCTTTCATGGCTTGATCAGAGAAATGGCTCAGATTTATTTCTTACAACAGGGACATTTGCACTTCTTTGCATTTAAGTTGTTTTTGATATATGTTAACGACAACACCAAGAAAAGAAACAGGAGTACAACCAGGACAAAAATGTATTAAAAAATACATTCTCCTGAGTCCAGAGGGATGACAATCACCACAGAGACTCTCTATTTTCTTTCAGGAATGTTTCTACTTTAAGAAGTTGGAAGGAACAGAGATGTTCCTGCCAAAGCATCATGGGAAAGTGGGGCAGTCACTGTAGAGTGCGGAGGAGGCAGTCCTGACCCCCTGGGAAAAAGAGGCGTTGGAACAGACATCCTCTAACATCCCTTCACCACTGAAATTCCATGAGCAAATAATCTGAATGACTGGCTGGTAATACAATTATGGTGCAGATAATTTAATTTTTATGATACCAGGACAAGAAGATCCACATTGTACATTAAAAGAAACAGACATGGAAAGAAGCAATTCCACCCATAGAAAGATAGATGGCATACTGTTAATCCTCTTTTGTCCAATAAAAATTTTTTAAAAGATTTTATTTATTTATTTTTAGACAGAAGGGAAGGGAGGGAGAAAGAGAGGGAGAGACACATCAATGTGTGGTTGCCTCTCATGTGGCCCCCACTGGGGACCTGGCCCGCAACTCAGGCACGTGCCCTGACTGGGAATTGAACTGGCAACCCTTTGGTTCACAGCCCACGCTCAGTCCACTGAGCTACACCCTCCAGGGCTTGTCCAATAAAATTGAACAATAATCATAATGACAATAATAATTCTAACACTTATTAAACTTCCAATACCATGGCAACATTCTAAGTATTTACTACATATTTTCATTTAATCTCATAACCCTATGAGGCAACTATTATTATTTTGCACAGAGAGAAACTAAGGCATAAAGAGGATTAGTAATTCACCAAAGTCACACTTGGCAACACCAGGGCCAAGACTAGAATGTAGGCAGTATGGCTCCGAACTCCAGCTGTTAATTGCGGTGTGTAAATCACAATGTTTTCTTAAAAATCACCAGTCTGATTGTGTTCATGTGGGAAAACTCTTACATGCCCTTCAATAAACACCTGAAAACCTATTTGCAAAGAAAAATAAAATCTGCCCTCAGTTTCTCTATTAAATCCAACTGCTTTCCTGTGCAATTAAGTCAACTTTGTTACTGCGGCATATGTATCTATTTTACACAACTTCTCAAGCATTTTTAATGACTACCCTCTACAACCATGTGACACGCGTCTAGTCACCTTACCTCCTGTCATCTGGTCTTGTCTACTCATTGCATTTCTGGGGAACTCCCAGGCAGCAAATTGAATTTCATCATTATTTTAATCTAAGAAAAACACAACTAGCAAAGTTTCTCATAATTCAAGGGCAAATATAAACAACCCTTAGATGCAAGATCATCAATTATATTGGATTCTTAAGATTTTCCCTCTTCATTAGTTTGTAGTTATATTCAACTCACATCAACACACAGCAAGTACCCAGTGGTCACATGGAGAAAAGGATCTAAGATAACACGGGAAGTTCCTGACACAGTTTCAAAAGGAAATCAGCTCTAGATAATGCAGAATATTTTTCTGTGGAATTGTATCTTACATGGGGTTAGGTTATAAAGCCAATGATTGATGTGCATATCAGCTAGGAAAAAAAGTATACCAGAAGAGATCTTAAATCACACACAATGGGCTTCTCTACATGGTTTTTGTTTTAAACAGAGTTGATAGGGTCTCTACATGCTTAGTGTTTCTTCCATGCAGGAATAGACCAGTTTACTCTGCTGAGCAGAAGATACAACACCTGGCTTAATTTAGGGGCCACATGGTATAAAAAAGCCCCACCCACCCTTTGCCCTTGGAAACTGGATATAGTTAAATTTGTATATGTGTATTTCATGTAGCATCCATAAAATTCAAAGAAACAAAGATAATTATTAGGTTTAAGCTCTAGGTTAATCCATTTAGTGAATAATAAATGAAAGTTAATGTATATTTGCCTAGGAAAATAGTGTAAATGATACTTTTCAAATTCTAGCAAATAAAAACAATAAAAATGAATAAAATTATATTTTTATTTTGAATGTTGATGTTTGAAGAAAATTGTTTTAATCCAAAGAGTAAGAAAAGGCAGATATAAATTTTGGACGGGGCATTTTCCTACATTTTTTTCCCTTGTAGAATTTAGTTTTAGTAAAGAGTATCTTTTCCGAAGTGACAATTTTAAGGAGAACATCAATGTTCATATTCTTTGATTGGTACCTAAGGAAAATATCCAAATAAATGGAAAATCAACAATAAATATGGGGTATTCAACGAAATAAAAATAGTATTATTAGTGACACTTACCTGCAATGAAATATTATGTAATATTCCAGCAAGATGCTGTTAACAATAGATAACAATATATAAAGTTAGTATGACATGATAAAGTGATTTTTAAAATACTTAATGTGGCATATATTGTTAGTTACCTATTCAATACCCATTCTAACTTTCTCCCTTAATTAATGCATCTCCAATTTATAAGAAGTAACAATATTACTAGATTCAAAATAAATAAACATTTGCTAGACTGTCATGCAGCCTCAGCTGGTCATGTGACAGATTTCTGGCCATTGAGATGTAAGTGAAAGTCAGTGGGAGGATCTTCCAGGGAAGCTCTTTTAAAAAAGGACATTATCTGTTTGTACATACTCTGCCATTGGTCTTTCCCCTTCTTTATGCCTAACAGTCCACTGTCATGCTACACCCAGTGCAGCCATCTTGAAAGCATGAGACAATGTATGAGAATAAAAATCTACCTAGTAAGGGTATATGACCATAAAGGGAAGGAGCCTGTACTTCTTTTTTATGTGGAGAAAAATATACAACTAATATGTTTAAATCACTGTTTCTCAGGATTCCTCAAGATGTGTTACTTAGGTCTGAACGCAATCTACAACTAGCACAACAAATGATCTGAAACAATGATCGCAAGCACACACACATACACAAGCAGGTATCCTAGCTTTGCAGTCTCACTATGACAATATTTCAGCTACTATAATTTAGTTTAAATCACAGCAGTTTTTCAAAACCACTGTTCTAATTTCAGTTACTACAAAATATTAGCAGTGAATAAAATAGTGAGTGAGCATTAAGTAAAAACTCCATACTAGCTGTTCAGTTTACAAATTACTACACAAAAACCCAGATGCTCATTTTGATCAATGACCAATCATATTATTTTTTCAAAAGTCTGTTGGTGATTGGTTACTGCACATCTGCTGTTCATTTCACACATAGACAGCAAAGTGTAGTGGTATTGTCTTCCGGTGACGTCTAGTGGACATTTTTCAAAAATGGATAATGGAAAAAAGGAATTGGCCAACAGAGGGAAATGCAGCACAGATACAAAAAGCAAACTTCCAGTCAAATGTAATGAAATTATAGAAAAATAGCTAAGCCTGGGAATGTTGACCCTGCAGCCATTTGAGAGACTCTAGATATGCCAGAGGAACTTAGTGAAGAGAAATGTACTGACATAAATGAGGAAAGTGATGAAAAGAATGAAGATGTCCCAGAAGAAACAATGCTAGAAAACAAACACACACACACACGCAACACTTCATATTAAACAGATGCTCAGACATATTTCACAATATTGATTGTGTAATGCTTCAAATCCTGAAAGCTGATTCAGACTTGGAAAGGAGAATAATATTTTACCAAGGCACAGAAAAGATAATCATTTCACACTATAAATTATATGGATGAGGAGAAGGCAATCACTATTCAATCACTCTTGATAAGGGTTTTTAAAAAATAGATAGCTTCATTAAGGCATATTTTATGGCCAGCTTGTACCCTTATTTCAAGGGTATAATTCAATGATTTTTTTTGTAAATTTATGAAGTTGTGCAACCATCACTATTGAGAATATTGAGAATATTTCCCTCATCCCAATAAACTTTTTCATGTTGATTTACTGTTAATCCTGTTCCCCTCAGCTTCCACTGTAGACAAACAATAACCTTTGTTTCTCCATATATTTTCCTTTCCTGGACATTTTATATAAATGTAATCATACCATGTGTAGTCTCTTTTGTTTGCCTTCCTCCACTTAGCATGATGGTTTTGAGGATTATCCACATTGTAGTATGTATTAGTAATTCATTTCTTTTTTTGCTCCTGAATAATATCCAATTGCCTGGCTATTTCACACACATTAGTTTATCCATTCATCAGTTGATGAACGCTAGGTTGTTTCCAAATTTTGGCTCTTAAGAATAATGCCACTAGAACATTTGTGTGTTTTGATAAGAATATTTGAAAAACACATTTGTGTGTTTTGCAAAGAAATAAACACTTTAATTCTCAATATTTTCAATGTTTTAAATTATAGTTTACTAAACATATGTTTAATTAATTTTTAATTTCCATGTTTATTTATAATTAATAGTAGGAGAGTTTTAATATTTGGACAAAAATTTTTACAGATTGTAGAACATTTATAATTTTTCCTATTGATCATTAAGGTCACTCTGTATGGTTTAGCTTGAATGGTCATTTTTCAGCCTCACACTACCATGCAAAGTGAGGTCTGCCTGTACACACACACACACACACACACACACAAGATTAATATGTTTGTAAAAAATGGATCAGTTACCAGAGGTGATGGGCTTATAAAGCATTTTTCTAAAATTAACATTATATTACTTTAGCAATTAAAAAATACAATGTAAAAATAAATTATGTGGGGGAAATTCCTTTGATTTCTTTTTATCTCAATATGGATATATCATTTATAGTCCTTTTGTACATATCAGCATAATTAGAATAATGTTTTGTCTTTGATAAACCAAAGATAGGCTAAGAGAGAGAGAGAGGGACTGACTTATAATCACTTCGTAAGAATCAGAACAGAAGGAAGGAGGGAAAGTGATGGATGTTAAGGAGACTGTAAGAATGCCATAAGAATGTCCTGTGGTAGATCGATGCTGTGTGTGAAATAAGGGCCTTTTGAGGAGGTGGTAGATCAGCAGTGATCCTGAGTCCTCACTCTCAGCACCTATTTGGTTTCAGAACTTTAATTTGAGCAAATCAAGAAATTCAGACATGTTCATATGACTGTTAATATTGTTGGAATCCTATGTCTCCAAGACAACGTCTAGATTCATGCTGATATGATAATGAATTTTTCTCTTAAAGAGGCAATAGTATTAGCATTAGTTCTGCAAGTGGCAATCGATGTACACTGTGCATTTGCCATTAAGAGCACGCGGTACATGTTACATTTGCATGGTAGGACATTACAGTGTGAGACAGGGTTACCAGAGCTGGTCCGAAGCAGTAGGGTATTTTAAGGAACAAAGAAGTTCTTTTGAAACCGAGTATGTGTTGCTTGACATATCTCTATGAACATCTGCAATAGTAATATTTATAAAAATATTTAATTTTAAATTTGAATTTGACATTGTCCACATAATTGAGGGTTGAGGTATCCACAATGAAATTGGGGATTTTCTTAATCATTTGTTTTACTATAATCTATACTGGCTGTGAACATTATTGAGAGTACAAAATTATAGTCTTTGATAACATTTTTTGAAAAACTGCTATTGTCTAAAATTCAAGTTTTATTTGAAATGAGCCTTTCAGAGCCAAAGTTTGGATAAAAAAAATACACAGAGTTAAAGTTAAACATATAAATTGGTTTTATACATTTTAAAATATGATAAACTGATCAAAGTTGCTATACCAAGACACTAAAACTTTGAGAGGCTAATAACAATTCATTTTTCAGGATTCATGTGAGAATATTAATATTAACCACCAAAAATAATTGGTGGTCATGGTGATAAAAACATACTCACTGGATGTGGAGAGGTGTGAAATATATATAATTCCAGACATGCTTGTCCTAATTGCAAAAATCCCAGAAGAATGGATTTTCTCATGTCTCTGCAGGGTATTTCTTAAATCTATTACTTTATAAAGTCAACTACTGGCATATGAAAACCTTAGAAGTTCAGAAATTACTTAAATTAAAATGTGCTATAATTTGAATTTTGTTCATTTTAAACTGACTGAATATTAACAGTGTAAAAGAGGTTTGCTATAGAAGATAAGAGGGTAAAAAGATAAGGTATTGGCAGGGAATGAAAATTTTATAAATAATTTAGTGGTTTAGTCTTTTTGAAAAACAGTGAATTATATACTGCAAATGATACTTAACTATTAAAATTGGGTCTTTATAATAATTAGGTCTGAAGTCTACCTCTTTGACACTGTAAGTTCTCAATTCAGAAACAGCCTTGGTTTAAAAACTTCAGTTTTTTCAAGTCAAAAAAAAAAAAGAGCTGGAAGATTTAACTTCTCAAGCCCATAAATACCAAAAGCATGTTTAAAGTATGTTCAAGAGAACATAATCACCATTTTTATTTCTATAGCAGACATTGTTTTGTAAAACCACTTTTCTAGATCCAAGTCCCCTCGTACACCTGTCTGTCAACCAACTGGCAGAGAGATTCAGCACAACCTGTGACTTGGAGCATTCTGCGGGCCCACGCAAGGAAAGGAATGGACATGTGGTCTCTTTTTGCTGCAGTTCCCCAGGCCTGAGAATCATGTGCTGGAATGATTCAGCTAAAGCGGAATCCCAGCTACTAGAGCTTACAAAATACAGTTGGACTGGGCATCTTTTACATGTGAAAATCATTATTAATGATGCCAATGACAATGTCAGTGTCTTATATCTTTTTATTTTTTTCATTTAATCCTCATACTGATCTGAGTAGGTAGAAAGGATTGACTCCATTTTATAAATAATAATAACTAAACTTTATTATGTTCTGCGCTATCTCGTCTGCACATATGGCTGCCACAATTTCTCCTACTCTCAAATGAGCATGATACTCTTCACAAGAGGTCAGGTCAATCTCCCTTTCCGTCAGGTGACTTGCATTGATCGGCTGAATGGTGCAGAAAGAGGTGAAGCTGTGCCAGTTTAGATTAGTCCTTACAATGTCTGCATGTTTCTGCTTTTACTCTGTTGAAACTCAGCTAACATGCTGTTTGGAAGTTCAGGATTTTGTGTGAGAGAGGTCATGTGAAAAAGCAAAGCAGTCTAAGACATCTTGTGAAGGAGAGGCGATGTGGAGAGGAGGTAATGTGAAGAAGACTCAAGCCATTTAACTATCAGTACCAACTCTCCAGACATGTGAAAGAAGGTGTCTGCAACCCTCCAGGGCAGCTTACTCACGAGCAGAATTGAGCTGCATGAGGCCACAGGGGACTCACATGGAGCAGAAGAACTGCCCGGCCAACCTAAAGACATTGGAGAATGCTAAATTGTTGTTGTTTTAAGTCGTTACACTTTGGAGTGGTTTGTTACACAGCAATAGGACACTGGTAAGGTTTCTTGTGCTAACTCATTTAATCCACACAATTCAACAGGCAAGGTAATGTCATTGTCCTCATGGTATAGATGAGGAAACTGAAGTATACAGAGGCTAAATTACTTTCTCAAAGTCACACTAATAACTGGTGGAGCCTGAGTACAAAGCACGATCCTATGTCATGTCCTTCCTCTCATATGAGAACACAGAGGCTCAGGGAAAATGAAGTGGCTCACAGTGAGATCAGATTTCAAGTCTGTGCATTCTGCAGCATGTGCTCTTTTCAGGTGTGACAAGTGGTTCAGTTCAGATGAAGCTTCAAGTTCATGGGTGTACTTCACAGAAGATGAGAGCAGGAAGGGAGGCTGGAGCTACGTTGTGAAAGATCCATACACTGTAACTTTAACCTCTGGCCTGATGATTCCTCACCTTAATCAGTGATGGAATATTGCTCAATCAATGAAAATGACAACCCAAATAAAAAAAGTATAATATATTCAGTACATAACATGTTCGGATTGCCAATCAATTCATTTTTTCCCCTTGGAAGGACAGTCATTTGCAATAATGTCCATCCTAAACTTAAAAAAACTCTTTAATGTAAAATAATGGAGAGAATACACAGTTGTAGTTGCTTTCTTAATGTTATGACTTAGAAAAAAAAATATATATATGTATGCATACGAGTGTGCATTTCTGCATATAGAGGAAGTTAACCATCAGCCGTAGGTTCTCAGAAACTGTGATTTTAAGTAAAATGGCATGTAAGAAAACCAGTTACCACAGGCTAATTGACATAAATGAGTTAAATTCCTATGGTACATTTCCTGTCACAAAAACATCACTAAATTTCTAAATAAAAATGAAGAACACTTCTAATATTAAACATTGACATAAATGCAAGCTATACATACACTTAGGTAAGATTATTAAAGACACATAAGATGATAATTTTCCAACCCACTTATTCCCTTGGGGGTCACTGGTGGCGGAGCCTCTGAGCTCAGGGCTCAAGGCAGGACACGCTTCCATCGCAGGGTGCACTCACTCACACACACGCGCACGCACATGCACACGTACTTGGACCAGTTAGATCCGCCAACTCATGCAAGGTGCACAGTTTTTCGATGTGGGAGGGAACCGAAGCCCTGCAGAAAATCCACACAGACCTGGGAGAATGTCTGAAACCCAACACTGTGTGCATGGTCCCAGCTGGGACTCAATTACCTTTTCTCATCAATCTTATAATAAAATGATTTTAAACAAAATGACGTTATTGGAGGACTTGCTGTGTGTGTGTGTGTGTGTGTGTGTGTGAGAGAGAGAGAGAGAGAGAGTATACACACACACATATATATATATAAATTTAATGCATCCGGAAATCCAAAAATCTGGGAGCCACAACCACACACAAAAACCTTGGAAAGCTAATAAGATAATTTATAAAAAGAATCAAGCTTAAGTGTGACATTATAAGTTCTCAAATATATGGATATTTGTATTCAAGATAGTTTCTATAGTAGTAATAATAACTTACTATTTTAGCTGTCTGTGAACTACTAACCTTCCCTTTACTGCCATATCCCTCTTTATTCATGCCTCATTGGAGAGTGTTTGGGACCAAAAAAAGAAGAGGGGGAAAAAAAAAAACACCCTAAGCATCATTTTCAACTCTTCTTAGCATTCCTGGTTGTACCAAGAGTAATGCGGAGAGCCTAATTTGTGCTGTGAATGCATATAATAATTATTCATTCACTGATTCAATTTTAAAGAGGAAGCTTTGTATTATATATATTTAATAACCATTGATATCCCTGACCTTGAAAACGATTGCACAGCTTTCATAATATACTACAGGAATAAGCAACGTCACTGCCATGAAATACCTTAGGATTTTATTCCAAACTGAATTAAGTGAAACCAAGGATGCTAACAAGCTTTCATTTTAGCACTCAGCTTTAATTTATGAAGTTCGATGATGGGCAGTAATTCAGAGAAGATGTTTGTGGTGTAAAACATGCTTTAGCCATCTTCAAATCTGTTGAAAAAAACATTTAATATAACTTTGATTTTTTTCTACAATAGCTCCCTGTAATTATGCTTTCACTAATTAAGGCTTTTTATGGTTTGGGTTTAATTCAGCCTTCAACCTATTTTTCATTATTTTTTTTATTTGTGAGCTGTCAAAAGTAACAACTCTACTCTCATTTTTCCTTGTATTAAAGCCAGAAATTACTCCCAAGACCTCACCACAATTAAATACATGAATGGAAAGGCAGATGTTATAATGAGAAGCAAATTACTTTTTGCCTCAGTGACAACAAGTGCTTGAGATTCTATGAAGATTCTTCAAATAGCAAAACAACCAGGGAGGGCACTTCAGTTACTGCATAAACAAATAGTACACGCAGATATTCTAATCAAGAACACTGCCAAATGCTACCTTCAGCATTTGGTTTGCGTTTCTAATTTAAATTATTCAGCGTGGAGTACTACCTTGGAATTTTAAAGGAATGCAGGCCATCACATTTGTAAAACTGTTTGCATGGAACTAACAATCATTTGTGCAGATGGCATATCATTTTATATCCACCTGTGGAGTCTGCTCTTCAGTTTCTGCCCCTCAAAAGACAGCAAGTTGTGAAGCATGAACAAAATTTAAAAACAAAAAGCATGGATTTGAGACTGAGTTATTCAGATTTTTAAGTACACTTTAGATGAAGTAATCTTCTAGTTATATTTTAATCCTCACCTGAAGATGTATTTATTGACTTTAGAGAAAGAGAGGAAGGGAGGGGGAGAGAAATAAACATGGATCGGTTGCCTCCGGTGCACACCCCCACGGGAGATCGAACCCGCAGCCTATGTCTCTGCCCTGAGCAGGAATCAAACCCTCAACCTTTTGGTGCATGACATGATTCTCCAACCAACTGAGCACCCCCCCTCTCCACCAGGGCTAATTTCTTAGTTTTAAGGTCAAGAAAGAAACTATAGGAATGTCACAGTTATAATCACAATGTATGACATATTTTTATGTGAAATTCAAAGAATTTTATATTATGTTAGTGCATTGGTTCTGGAACCAATCTTATGTAATCCTTGATTGATGATCTAGTTCTAGATTCATAAACATGCTTATTCTGTTCGTGGTGATATTAAATTAACCACACTTTGCTGATGGACAGCTTGTGTGAGCACAACAATTTACACATTTGACCAACTGGAAACATGGTTTATAAAACTGAATAGTGTTAAGTGCAAGGTGGTTTTCATGCGGAGAAATAAAAACAAGGTAATGCAAGAAGGTCTAGAAACAAGAGAGAAACAAAACAAAGCAAAGCAAATCCCCCCAAGTTGTCATTGCTGAAGCCCCACCTTGTGGCTGAAGCAGAAAAGGCCAAAATAAAGTCCCATGAATCACCACCAGGCCAGGTTAGCTATTACTAACCACATGCAAGGCTCCCTTAACGCCCACTAACTCCGTGTACGGTAAATTCCATGATCATTTCCCTCATTTTAAAGATTAGCAAATGAAGGCACAGACAAGTAATCTAAGTTGGGACCCAGAGCTAGCAGGGGGAGATAGCAAGTGAGCCAAAGCCACTGGCTCCAGAGTCCTTACTCTCAAATCATTATATTACTGTGTAAAATTATCACCTATTTCAAAACTGGAAATTAAGTAAAATGATACATCTTCCATTTTTTTAATATCATGCTAGAGCACTTGCTAATAAACCTGTTTAACTCTCCTCCACTCTCTTTTAGACTGTACCCCCCGAACCTCAGTGAAAGCATCTATGAAACAAGGGTAGTAACTACTAGCACATAAGGACTGGTGAAAGGATTACAAAAAATTACACTCCTGAGACAACTCAACTGACCTTGACACATACTCTCTAAAATTCTTAGCTCCTTACCTTTCGTTCTTTGAAACTGAGATAGATAAACACTACAGTGCTCTGCCAATACACAATAGACTTTTGAACACCACACTTAAGTGTCAGTGTGGGGGCAGATATGAAAAAACTAAGAATAAAATAAAGGTAACCAAAGCGAACAACGCAAATGTCAAAACTGAATAAATAATATGAGAAAACATTAAAAGAAATTTTCCTTTTTCTTTTTCTTTTTAAATACGATTCAAGTTTTCAAGTGCATGAAAAAATGTAGACCAAGGGAGGTAGAACTGTTATGTACTCTATATTTGAGGAAATATCTGAATAAATGACTTTATATCTCAGAATTTTCTTTCAGGTGCTCTGTAAAGAATTTGTTTCAAATGACTATGACAAACACTTTTAATCTTTGTTAAAAGAAAAAAAAAGAAAAATAAATGAAAAATTAAAAATGCTACCCATCTACACCAGATTAAGAACCCCTGTTTTTCCTGACACACAAAAGCCCTGGACCAGATGGTTTCACAGGAGAATTCTACAAAGCATTTAAGGAAGAACTAACCTCTAACCTTCACACACTATTCCAAAAAATCCAAAATGATGGAAGACTCCCAAACTCGTTTTATGAAGCCAGCATCATCCTAATCCCAAAACCAGATAAAGACACAACAAAGAAAGAAAACTTCAGGCCAATATCACTGATGAACATAGATGCTAAAATCCTCAACAAAAATATTGGCAAACCTCATCCAGCAACACATTAAAAAGATCATACACCATGACCAAGTAGGATTCATCCCAGGGATGCAAGGCTGGTACAATATTCACAAAACAATAAACGTAATACATCACATAAACAAAAGCAAAGACAAAAATCACATGATCATATCAACAGATGCAGAAAAAACATTCGATAAGCTACAGCACCCATTTATGATAAAAACAAAGTGGGAATAGAGGGAGCATTCCTCAACATAATAAAGGCCATATATGAGAAACCTACAGCCAACATTATACTCAATGGACAAAAACTAAAATCTTTCCCACTAAGATGAGGAACAAGACAAGGTTGTCCACTATCACCACTTCTATTCAACATAGTTCTGGAAGTTTTAGCCACAGCAATCAGACAAGAAAAGGAAATAAAAGACATCCAAATTGGAAAGGGGGAAACAAAACTGTCGTTGTTTGCAGATGACATGATGGTGTACATAGAAAATTCTATAGACTACACCAAAAAACTATTCGACTTAATAATTAAATTTGGCAAAGCAGTGGGATACAAAGTCAATATCCAGAAATCAAAGGCATTCTTGTATACCAACAATGAAACATCAGAAGCAGAAATCAGGGGAAAAAATCTCATTTTGATATAACAACAAGAAAAATAAAATACCTAGGAATAAACCTAACCAAGGAGGTAAAAGGCCTGTACTCAGAAAACTACACAACACTGAAGAAAGAAATCATGGAAGACACAAACAAATGAAAACATATACTGTGCTCATGGATCAGAAGAGTCAACATCATCAAAATGTCCATACTTCCCAAAGCAATTTATACATTTAACACAATACCTATTAAAGTACCAATGACATATTTCACAGATATAGAACACACACTTCAAAAATTTATATGGAACCATAAATGACCCCGAATATCAGCTGCAATTTTGAGAAAGAAGAGCAAAGTAGGAGAGATCACAATACCTTACATCAAACTGTGTTACAAGGCCACTGTAATCAAAACAGCCTGGTACTGGCATAAGAACAGACACATAGATCAATGTAACAGAATAGAGAGCCCAGAAATAAACCCAAGTCTCTATGGCCAATTAATCTTCAACAAAGGGGGCAGAAGCCTAAAATGGAATAAAAATAGCCTCTTCAACAAATGGTGTTGGGAAATCTGGATGGCTACATGCAAAAAAATGAAACTTGAGCACCAACTTACACCATACACAAAAATAAATTCAAGGTGGATAAAAGACTTAAATATAAGTCATGACACCATTAAAGTCCTAGAGGAAAAAATCAGTAGGAAAATCTCAGACATTCCACTCAGCAACATCTTCATTGATATGTCCCCTAGAGCAAGGGACATAAAGGAAAGAATAAACAAATGGGACCTCATCAAAATAAAAACCTTCTGCACGGCTAAAGAAACTAGTATTAAAATAAAAAGAGAATCAACCGTATGGGAAAACATATTTGCCAATGACACCTCAGACAAGGGTTTGAGCTCCAAAATATATAAAGAACTCATACGACTCCACTCCAAGAAGACAAAAAACCCAATTAAAAAATGGGCAAAAGACTTGAACAGACACTTCTCCAAAGAGGACATATGGAGGGTCCAGAGACATATGAAAAGATGTTCAACATCATTAGCCATTAGAGAGATGCAAATTAAGACCACAATGAGATACCACCTCACACCAATCAGAATGGCCACCATAAACAAATCAATAGATAAGTGTTGGAGGGGATGTGGAGAAAAGGGAACCCTACTGCACTGTTGGTGGAAATGCAGACTGGTGCAGCCACTGTAGAAAACAGTATGCAATTTCCTCAGAAAACTAAAAATGGAACTGCCTTTTGACCCGGCAATTACACTGCTGGGATTACACCCTAAGAGTCCTGAAACACCAATCCAAAAGAACCTATGCACTCCAATGTTCATAGCAGCACAATTCACAATAGCCAAGTGCTTGAAACAACCTAAGTGCCCATCAACAAATGAGTGGATCGAGAAACTATGGTACATTTAAAGAATGGAATTCTATGCAGCAGAGAGAAAGAAGGAGCTTATACCCTTTGCAACAGCATGGATGGAACTGGAGAGCATTATGCTAAGTGAAGTAAGTCAGGCAGTGAGGGACAAATACCATATGATCTCACCTTTAACCAGAACATAATCAACAAAAGCAAAAAGCAAGAAAAACATAACCAGAGACATTGAAATTAAGAACAATGTAACAATAGCCAGAGGGGAGTGGGGAGAGGACTATGGGGAGAAGGGTTTTCAGGAACCACTATAGTGGACACATGGACAGAACCAAGGGGGAGGATGGAGGAAGGGGAGAAAGGTGGGGTTGAGGGGTGGGGGGAGGGGAGAGGATGCAGACAACTGTAATTGAACAATAAAGTAATTAAAAATAAAAAAATACAAAAACTAAAAAAAAAAGAACCCGTGTTTTAATGGAATTATCAAAAATGAGGTGATAATCATGGCCAAAAATCAGAAATGCTTTAGAAGTCATCCAGTTTATCATTAAAATTAATGTGATATTGGCAATTGACATTTCACTTTAAAATGTATAGATTCCCTTATCTATACTATTTATTTATAGATTCCTTTTTTCAATGACAATTATAAAGATTTGAAATGGACTGATGAAAACGAGATATGCAGCAAACCCTGCAGTGTTAGCAGACTCCATGGGGAAGCTATGCCTTTCATTGTGTTTAAGCTATTTCAGAGCTCTGAACATTTTTGATAAGTGATAGCACTGAAACTATTTTTTTCACAGAAATCCAAATTGGATTCAGGAATCTGGTTATTGTCCCTTGAATATTGACCAAGTTTGCATTTATTCATGAATTTAAGCCCTTTTTATCTATCAATATGTGGTACGTTGAATTCTTCTTTGAACTGATCATAACATCTTACTGATTCCCTCATTAATTAATGACTGAAATAAAATATTTAGCACACGTTCCTTTTAAATTTGTATGAGAATCATGATTTTACCTTTTAAAGAAAATTATTCCACCCAGGCTGGTGTAGCTCAGTGGATTGAGTGCCAGCCTGCAAAACAAAGGGTCGCTGGTTTGATTCTAGTCAGGGCACATGCCTGGGTTGCAGGCCAGGTACCCAATGCGGGGCACTTGTGAGGCAACCACTCATTGATGGTTCTCTCCCTCTTTCTCCCTCCCTTTTCCTCTCTAAAAATAAATAAATAAAATCTTTAAAAAGTATATATCCCTTATCTAACAATCTATCTCTATAAATATTTATAAGTTAGTATATTTATAAGATCTCCTTAAACCTTTGGGTAAAATGATGTTCTCCAAAAACGGGCCATATATACCACCTCACTTCACCTATCACTGCTGCGAGTCTGGTTGTACTCATAACCACATTCACACTAGGAATTATCCATGCCACATAGAAAAGCTCTGCGACTGAGTAATAAAGTAAATCAGCACATTAAAAGCAAAAGGAGATTCTCCTTGTCTAGGGAGGCATGGCAAAGGACAAGCAGATGGATGGTGCACCTGGTTATTGGCCTAAGGACTGGATGTTCTTATAAAATTTCTTATATCCAACAACTCAAGGACAATTAGTCATTTGCAATATTAGGTTTTACTTAAGCAGTACAGATCATTTATGAGTCTAAGTTTAACTACAATAATCAGGATAGCCATTCTAGACCTTTCATTTAAAATACATACATATATGTAACAGCTCTAGAAATCTTAATTATCATTTTTATACTGTGAGTAAACAGAAGATAAAGAATCTCTCATTTGTGAGATCTTTGGCAGAAACCTTAGAAAAGATAACCAAAATATAAATAGCTCCACTTGTTTTGAGGTGACATGGACCTAGGTGGCAAATGGAACTCATATGATGGCCAAAACATTCACTTTTGCCCAGTCCCTCTGGGTGCTCTGGCCCCCAGGTGGCACATTAGAATAGCAGTGCTGTCTCAAGTCCTCCAAAGGATCCAGGTGCTCGTACTTCTGGAGAACGTAGTCCTCTTTATACCAAACCTATTAAAATCCATCTGTATATGCGTGAGTTAGATGACGGTTATATTTCCAATATGTTACTTTCATAAACATTGAATTAGATATTTATATATTTTTATTTTTAAAGGTTTTTTTTTTAGCCAACTTTTTCCAAGTTCTCAGAACTTTCTCCGTCGGTCTTGAAAAGCGCATAGATCCTAAACCACATTCCTAGAGTAACTAATTCTTAAAATGTCCTATTCTGGATTTTAAAATCCATGTAAGTCATACAGACCTATTTTTATGCTTTCTCAGGAATGACAACATTCACTGAATAAAAAGAGAGCAAAACCTCGTACCTTTTGCAGGTGCGAAGGACGGGGCATTGTGCAGCTGTTTGTCTTTGCCTGCCCAGCAGGCTTTCCAATACGCCTTCCTCAGGTAACTTACTTTCCCCCAAGCTGTAGAAGTGGACAGGTGACCCAGATCCAGTCTTCTACTGCTTGGGGTCAGTAACCTGAGTCTGATGGAGGACAGAGTCTTTGCTAGATTGAAAGGCCAGTTAAAGTAGAAGAGAATATGGTCGACATAGGGAGAGAAGCAGAGACAGACTGAGTTGATGAGATGAACCTGTAAAGTCTTGGTTGCAAGTCCGATAGCTGCCTGTTAAGGTATGTCAGGGACCAGCAACACTTGCCACCCTCTAGCCTGACTCAATACGTGGTCTCTACAGCCAAGCTGCCTGCAAAGGAATCCCAGCTCTGCTGCATATTACCTGCTGTGTCCCGTTCACATTACCAAATGCCTCTATGGCTTGATTTCTTCAAAACAAAGCGGAGGAGGAAGAGGATAATAGTACTAACACTTAGGTCATGGGATTTTTGTGAAGATAAAACGAGTTAAAACATAAATCACTTAAAACCATGCCATGCATATTGAATACTATGTGTTAATATTATTTTATCCCAGTTACAAATATAGATACACTTTGTTTTTCTTAAGCTAGTTTGACTTAGGCTTCTGTAACGTGCAGTTGACATTGTCACAATTATGAGAGACACCTCTGGCCCCCACCTCTTCTATGACATGAACATTAACTCCCGTTGTGCTCCCTCTCCTAAGAGACGTCTGTTTCTGAGGAGGAATGCAACCTGGTCACCATTCCAGATTTCATAATTGTTGGTGTGCTAGAAGCTCTTCCCATTGGCCCAGCATGAAGTACTCTTTGTTTTAGATCCCCAAAGGGCCACCACAAAGTGACTTCTCCCAGGTAACTTTATGGACAGAATATACAATTATTTGCTTTGGAGATCTGACCAAATAAACAACAAACCACAACTGTTCTTTCTTTTTTACAGGTGATATGGATGGGCAAATGAGTTTTTAAAAATATATATACTTTGAAAAATTAATCATTAAAGTACACGTTCATTTGAACTAAAGGAGAAAATAGGTATACATTAAAATCAGTAACTAGAAGAGGTCCATAAAGAAAAATTAGATTAAAAATGTGGTTTACAAATCAGTAAGTTTCATGGCAATCTTAATTGTACCAATTATTCATTTTTTGGTTGGAAAAAAGTCAGAGGGCCAAATGAAAGGGCTGCCACCATCTATATTTCACTTCTCATTATTGGCCATTTCACCAATTACAGACATCAGGAAATTTAGTGTGTGAGATTTCCTGCTGAGGGGTATTTCTAAGCTGAAAATAATTGAACTGGACATGAAATCAAAGCCACTGGAACAGGAGTATTTACTCTAGAGGAAAATCATCTTGATAGCAAAGTCCTGGCTAAAGATCATGTCAATGACCCAGTTTATTTCATGGAGTAGCACCTGAATAAAGATTTAAAAAGGAAAACTCAAATGAAAGGTTTTCAAAA
Organism: Micronycteris hirsuta; assembly: GCA_004026765.1. Classification (NCBI taxonomy): domain Eukaryota; kingdom Metazoa; phylum Chordata; class Mammalia; order Chiroptera; family Phyllostomidae; genus Micronycteris; species Micronycteris hirsuta. Next base: position 35,948 of record PVJI01015884.1, read on the forward strand.
ATTCTATTTTGGGTTACTTCCACACAGGGCTTACATCATTCTGATTGGCCTGACAAGGCCCAGGCATATGCCCACCACTAGCCAGTCACTATGGCATAGGACAACATGCTCTTTTTGACCAGACTGAGCCACCTACCTGTTCTATTTCAGAGATGGGGCGGTGCTGCACTCAACTTAGCATAAAGTGAGGCAGAAGGGTATTGTTTGTCAAAAGAAGTCAAGCGTATGTAAGGATAAATGGCTACACAATGAGCCAAGCCTCCGAATTTTCACTATTGTAAGGAATCAATACTTTGCCTGATCCCAGGAAGGCAGTATATTTCCAAATAGGCTCTATAATGGAGACAAAAAAATATATATATGATCAGAGCAAGGACAGAGTGAAGGGAAAGCAGAGCCATTTTATGACAATCTTTTAAAAAGCATTTCACCTTGAATACTTTTGCTGCCTTTTAAATTTTTATGTACTGAGTTATGATTAAAATTAAAAAATTATGTATCTTCTAAATTATATTTTTTAGTTTTTAAAATAAATTAAGAGAAAGTGATACAAATATATCTAAATTCTATTATTAGTCTTAAGGGAAAGATCTGTGGTTGGTAGGTTTTTGTTACTTTACTCATCTGAATCCTGAAGAAAAAATATTTTCACTCTGAATAACAAAAGAAACAAAGTTTCTAGTGCACTATTTCAATTAAAAGTATTTAATTGTTTTATCTGATAGCCATTTATTTGTCTTTAATGGTATTGAATTCAAATTTGTGAAAACATGTTTTAATTTCATTCATTTTTCCTTAGATATTATTCCTGATGATTTATCTATATTTTGATGTTTTCATTGACACAAGATATGCCATTTTAGAATTTAATTGGTAATATTTGATGTTGTTAATTAACCTATGCCATCAATTTGGTTAATGTTGTAGAGCTTAGCATTCAAAATAGTTGCTTTCAAGGCATTTATTTTGCATTTTAAAAATACCTGATAGTGAAAAACAGAACTTTTCAATGAAAAGATTACATATTTTTTTAGATTTCAGATTTACTTATTCATTGATTTTTTATTGAATTTATTGGGATGACATTGGTTAATAACATTATTTAGGTCAGGTGTACAACTCTATGGTACATTGTCTGTATGTCTGTTCACCATCCCAAGTGAAGTCTCCTTCTGTAACCGCTTATCGCCCCTTTATATTTGAAGGTAATAATTAAAAAATTCCTGGACAGAGAGGGAAGATGGCGGCGAGATAGAGGGAACAGAGTTTACCTCCTCGTACCCACTGGTTGATTTTCTGAGGAACAGGGCGAAAACCCAGCAGTATTCCAACACATATGATGATTGATGCCCAAGATTACAAGGGAATTTGAACATTCATACGGTAAGCAGAGTGCTTTGGCACGAAAGGGTCCCCATCGGGACCAGCCCGGGGAGTGGGGCGGGGCTTCGGTCCCAGACCCGGCAGCCGCGGATCGGACACAAGATTCTTGGGGAGGGAGCCAGAGTGGGATTTGTGAGTGGTCAGATGCTTGCTTGGTCTGGCGGGCGTAAATAGGAAGAATTTTTCGGAGAGGAAAAACAGGAAAAAAAGTGGTGCTACGTGGCTATCTGGAGAGGCCCCGCCCCTAACAGTCCCGAGGTCAGTGCCCACCAGGGGATCGGGTGTGCGACCAGGATCCCTACGGGACCGGGATCAGTGCGCGACCCGGATCGGAGGCCCAGGGAAGTCTGCCTGTAGCATGGGAGTGAGAACATGGTCAGCCCTTGGCCCACGGCAGCTTGCGCTTCCATCAAGGGGAATTGGAGGCTGTTTGAGCTCGGGGACCAAGGTCTTTCCCAGCTCATTCCAGAAGAATTGGGAACAGCTTGCAGTCAGCGGCTGTACGGCCAAGTGCGACCTGCGCAACCAAATGGGAAGCTAAAGGCCGTGTGCACCCAGCGATCCCTGGTCTAATCGTGCACAGTTCAAAAAGATCAGGGACAGTGCACAACTGGGCCCCTCAGCTAGAGCTGTTTGGCGCACATACCAGGGACAGACAAGAGAGGGAACAGAGGTGCACAGCTCAAAAATACCAGGGACAGTGCGCAACCGGGGCCCCTCGGTTGGCGTTTGCTGACGCACTACCCAGGGACAGAATTAAAACCCAGCACAGTTGTGTGGAGCTCACGCCTACAGCTGGGGACAAAGCCCTTGCCATCCAGCCCCAGAGCAGGTAGCCCGCCCGGCAGGACCAATCAGCTTTGTGGGAATAAAGCAGAAGCACCCTGTTGAGGGGAGCGGCAGACCGGAGCTGCAGACTGCACAAACTCTTGACTCAGAGCGGGGTCCAGACTATCCAGAAAGGGCGTGGAAAGAACCTATTACTTAGACCAGCAGAGAGAAAATAGGCGATGGGAGAGCTGCCCCTATCAGGTGCACATCAGAAAACTGTTTAGACTCAGAAGCACACCGAGGAACTGGGCTGCGGACTGGACACCAGCGAAGAGTACACCTCAGGAAGGAAGAAAAGCAAAACTAGTATCTTCCAAGCAGGATGCAGCCTGACCCTGACCGGACAGCTTTAAAATCAGAAAGCTGAAGGGTTTTTTTGTGTGTGTTTTTTTTGTTTGTTTGTTTTTGTTTTGTTTTGTTTTATTCTGTTTTTGTTTTTTTAGCCCTTCTTCCTCTATGTCCTTCACTATTTTTTAATTCTTTCTTCCTCCTTCTCCTTTAGTATTATTAAGCCACTCCTCCTCATATCTGTCTCTCTTTTTTTTACTTTTTTGTTTTGTTATTTTTAATTTATAAAAGATAAAAAAAATTTGTTTCTTTTAATTCGTCCTTCCACTCTTTCCTTCTTTATACTTTATTCCTCCTTCCTCCCTTCCTTTCCCTATAGTATTCTTTCTCCCTTCCTTCACTCCCTTTTTTTTTTCTTTCTTTTTCTTCTTTCTTTCCCCCCCGTCCTCTCTCCTCTTTACCTACAGGTGAGACATAAAAACCTGGAGCTGTGAAAAGACCAGAGGCAGTCCTGGACAGGGGCCAGTCCAAAAAACAGAGACAGTGAGACAAAATTAACTTTGCTATTCCAGAGAACTTTACAGATTAATTTAAGAAACAGAAGATAGCAAGAAGAGTCTCACAAACAATGGGAAGACAAAGAAGCAACCCCCAAATGAAAGGAAAAGAAGAAACCCCAGAAAGAATGATAAACGAAACAGAGGCAAACCAACTATCAGGTATTGAGTTCAAAGCATTGATTATCAGGAAGCTCAAGAAGCTCGATGATCTCGCAGAGAATTTCCAGAAACTACAGGGCAACTACAATGAACTCACTGCAAACTATGTCAGCATGAAAAAGGAAATAGAAACTATCCAAAAGGGCCAAGCGGAAATGAAGAATACAATATCTGAAATAAAGAACACAATAGAAGGAATCAAAAGTAGGCTCAATGAAGCAGAGGATTGGATCAGCGAGCTGGAAGACAAAGTAGAAAAAAACATCCAAAAAGAGCAGGACCAGGAAAAGAGACTCAGAAAGAATGAAGAGGTATTAAGGGAAATGCAGGACAATATGAAACGTAATAATATTTGTATAATAAGGATACCAGAAGGGGAAGAAGAAGGGCAAGGAATAGAAAGTGTGTTTGAAAAAGTAATGATGGAAAACTTCCCGAATCTGATGAGAGAAAAAGTCACATAAGTCCAAGAAACACAGAGAGTCCCAATCAAAAGGAACCCAAACAGGCCCACCTCAAGACACATCATAATTAAAATGGCAAAATTCCAAGACAAAGAGAGAATCTTAAAGGCAGCGAGACAGAGACAGGAAGTAACATACAAGGGAGCCCCGATAAGGTTAGCAGCTGACTTCTCAATGGAAACACTCCAAGCCAGAAG